>JALAJA010001229.1:0-25027 GCA_023376005.1 Doryteuthis pealeii | reverse complement strand
CTTCAGTTCGTGGTGGCTCTTCACATTAAAAAGACCCTTCTGTCAACACGCGCATTGTGGGATACTAGGTACATAACCTAAATGGACTGTTTTGATTGCAAATCTAACTCAGATTATGATAGGACCTCATTAATAGATTAAGATTTATTTCTGTATTAATGATTTTGACTATGAATAAATCACTCTGAAAATCATGCAATTCTGAGTGTATTGTGACACTCAGAGTGACATAGTTTTGGTTGCAGACAGATAGATATGGAATCTCGATTATGATAAGATACCACAGGCCAGAGAAAGGGAAAGTGCTCAAGAGAATCATGGAAGCGTGGTGGTGTACGGTTTAGAATCACAGAATGGACTCGTCGACACGATTTCAATTCTGGATGAAGCTACAATTCACATAGCGCTATACTTGGAAAGGTAATGACATGCAACTATTCTCCTCCAGCTATGGGTAAATTGTAGGGCAGACGGGGCTCTTTAACGTAGTTAGGCAACAAGTTAGGAGAAGAAGACTCTGATTCAAACTGGTCACTATAGAATAGGCTCAGTCTACTTTGTGATCTATTTCAATTTTTAAAAAAATGAATCTGGCACAGACTATGGATGGAACCTTTAAATGGTTAACAGAATGTGTAATGACAACCAGCAGACTGTAGATGATTCCTCGTGTTGCAGGATTTTCAAGCAGCTGAAACTGTGTTGTAATATATACAACTATTAGTATATAGGCTTAAAAATCTTGATAAAAGGCATTAAATTGCCATTATTGACAATGACAGGATAATAATTAAGTCTATTAAATGCATAATGATATATTATGAGTAGGCGGAGTTGCTAATCTCTTTTTTTCTTTCTTTCTTCATTGTATTGACAGTTTGAAATGTTTAGAGGATGATTTGTCTTAAGGATTTAGTTGGTCCTTTCAGACCAGGGGTCACCAAAGTTATCTGTGGGATTATCCAAGGGGTTGATAATTCCTGGGGGTCAGGAGAGCGCAGTGGTATACTAGGAAGAGTCATAGGAAATGGACTTGTCAACCGAGTTCAAATCCTGGACAAGCAACAGTTAGTTCACATAGTGCTAATGCCTCTGTGAAAGGTATGAATCTAACTATTCTCCCTCCAGCTATGGGTAAATAGTAGGGCAGACTGGATCTTTAACCTTGGTTAGGCAACCAATCTAGGAGAAGGAAAACTCTGAATTCAAACCTGTTAAATCGCTTGGGGTGGTCACTACTAGAATAGGCTCACTCCTAATTAGTGATCTATTTCACACTAATTAAAAAAGATAAACAGTCTCAACTTGGAAGCCCTACAAGATTTTCACACTCTCATTTTCCAACAGTTTCCGGTTCATGTTCTTATTCACTTGTCTTTCCCTGGGATACGATATGCTTTTTCCATGTTCCAGTGGAGATTTTCTTTTTACACGCTTTGTCTTGGCATTATTTGTATTCCTTTTGTGCCAAGTATTTCACATGATTAGACAACGTGCGTGAGACTCTCCACCTTCATGTTTATATAAACTCTCCTCTGTTATTCTCCACCCGCTGGTAAATTGACTTCTTAACAGATTTCATTATTAAGGGAGGAGATATCAAACCATTGTTTTATTTCCTCCTGCAGTGAATATCATCTTGTAATAGGGGGACACAAAGGAAATACTGTTTAATATTGTGGAAATCATGAGAAATGTAAAAAAAAGTAAAGTTGTCGGGGTGGCCTAAAGTCAGTATCAACCAGACTTTTTTCTAGTAAAAATGTAATAGTCCATTATTTAGCTGAGGTGATGACACTCATAAGAAATAAGAATTTGATGGATAAGCATCACCAGATAATCAAGACTTACATTTTTGCATTTCATCTTGGATTTTTGGACAGACTCATTTTTAAACAAAGGGTGTATGTAGCAAGATGATAATGGCCATACAATTTAAGGAACACAAGTATTAATATATAGATGCTCAACTAAAGTTTGAACTGTCATGAATGTGAAGACCCAAGCACTAGAGTTATTATCAATGTCATTAGTGTGCTGAGCCCAACACATGTTTTTTCGTTGCTTTCACAACGTTATTATTCAGTTTGAACTCATAAAGCATAAGTTTGTGGGGTTAAAAATAAAAATAAAAATACAATTAAAATGAAATTAAAAAAACAACAAAACTTCCATGGGGCCTTGACTGGAAATACCCTCTGTGCATGTCCAACAAAAATGACTGACTTCCTTCCCCAAAAGAATAATTTTGGCCATTCAAACTGAGTCAGCAACTGAGAACAATAATACAAACAATACAAATTATCAAGTCTCATCTCAAAAATTCTGACAAATATTTTCCTTTGGTTTGAAATTTTCATTAATTTCATGTGTATCAATACTAGCAAAGGTGGAAATAATTTCTAGTATACTATATAGTATTTACTATTACTATATACTATTACTGTATACTACTTACTGTTATCATATACTATTCTATGTCTACTTCATGTGTATTAGATTAACATTGAGTGAAGTAGAGGAGATGATAACACAACATAACAACAACAAATGCAATTTTCTACTGTGGTCTTATACAAATGGACACACCAGTGTACACCAACCAGCAAAAATCTGCATCAGTCAGCTGTGTGGCAGATTCTGGATGTTGCACAAAAGACTTCCCAGGTGATGACTGATAGGGATGGTTCGAGAGAGAGACAGAGAGTCATGGATATCTATGCAGTTAGTGTGATCTGATTATCATGAAGTATTTAATATTAATTAGTATTTTTCTCTCATTTCAATATCTATACAAAGCATTGTCAACTATAATTAATTTTGACTAGTATTTTGTTTCTCTCCAGTTAACAAATAAATGTTTCTTAGTCTTACAGTGTGGTAATTGTTATTTCTTATTATTCTCGCATTATTTTCTTTGTCATTTTTTTTATTTTTATGTTTTCTGTCAGGTTGTGGCTAACTATGGCTCACATATTTCTTTTTAATCTTTTTTCCGAAAATAAATTTTGTGGCATTGTCAACCATTGTTATTAATTTTGACTTGCATTTTCTTTCATTTTAATTTTTAGATGTATGGGTAGGATGGTGTTTGGGGTGTTTTATGGTTAAATGTAGCTGGATATTTTTTGGTTCCATGTTCTTAGTTTGTTTTTTTTTTTTAACTCCATCCCATTTGGTGGTTGTGCTGAAAAGAAGGAATTTAAGGAACAAAGGAAAGAGACAGAGACAGGTGTTTTATGATTTAGGCTTTATTGACCAGCCATAGTCGCCTGTGGAAAGGCGATATTCCCTGGCCAGTAGGAGCAACCAGACCCAGTTAAGGCCCAAACTTGAAATGGCCGAGAGATTCTATTGGGGGTTGGGGGACAGTCCTTTTTGTTGGACATGTGCGGAGGGTTCTTCTGGTGGCCCATGGGAGTTTGTTGTTTTTTTTGTTTTTTTTTTTATTTTATTTTATTTTTATTTAATCCCGCAGCTGAAGCATTGTCAATCCTTAATATATTATTATGAATTTTGACAAGTATTTTCTTTCATTTTCATTTTTAGATTTAGCATTATCAATCATTATTATAAATTTTGACTAGTATTTTCTTTCATTTTCATTTTAGATTTAGCATTATCAATCATTATTATCAATTTGACTAGTATTTTCTTTCATTTTCATTTTTAGATAAAGCATTATCAACTATTATTATTAACAATTAAAGGTAAAACAATAGCAATAGATATAATATACAGTGATCAAGAAACTGAATAAGAAATGAGATTATTAAGTTTCATTTAAGCTTCTGCAAATGAAATGACCATCTGCGGCTAAGTTGGTACAGCAACCAGTGCATTAAATGAGGCTTCCCTGAGGCAAAAAGGACGTTTAAATCTTACTGAGAGGTTATCCTCTATTATTTACAATCTGAGCTTTTATTTGCTGGCAAAGAATAATGGCCTGAGGGAATTGCAATTAAAAATGTTAGTGAAATTAAAAGATGAAAGGAATACTAATAAGAATTTACAATAATAATAATTGGTTGACAATGCTTAATGGAAAAACGAAAATGAAAGAAAATATTAGTTAAAATTGATAATAATGGTTGATACCCCGCAAAAAATATCACTGTTTTTTTTTTTATATTGTTAGTTATTTTGTGATGGCTACCATGAAAAAGTCAAAATACTTTAGACTTTCTGGGTGAGCAAAGAAGAAAAAAAACTTGTCACAATTACTAATAATGCTTGACAATACTTCATCTAAAAATTAAATGACGGAAGACAATAAGATTAGTAATAATAATAATTGACAATGCTTCTTCATAAAAAAATTGAAATGAAAAAAAAACAACTAGTTAAAATTGATAATAATGGTTGAAAATGATTAATTTAAAATGAAAGAAATTACTTATTAAAATTAATAATAATGGTTAACAATGCTTCATCTAAAATTTAAATAAAAGAAAATACTAGTTAAAAATAATAATGATAATAATAATGGTTAACAATGCTTCATCTAAAATTCAAAATGAAAGAAAATACTAGTTAAAAATAATGATAATAATGGTTAACAATGCTTCATCTAAATTTAAAAAAAAGAAAATACTTGTTAAAAATAATAATAATAATAATAATAATGGTTAACAATGCTTCATCTAAAATTTAAAATGAAAGAAAATACTAGTTAAAAATAATAATAATAATAATGATTAACAATGCTTCATCTAAAATTCAAAATGAAAGAAAATACTAGTTAAAATAATGATAATAATGGTTAACATGCTTCATCTAAAATTTAAAAAAAAAGAAAATACTTGTTAAAAATAATAATAATAATAATAATAATGGTTAACAATGCTTCATCTAAAATTTAAAATGAAAGAATACTAGTTAAAAATAATAATAATAATAATGATTAACAATGCTTCATCTAAAATTCAAATGAAAGAAAATACTAGTTAAAATAAATAATAATAGGTTGACAATGCTTTCTAAAATTTAAAATGAAAGAAAATACTAGTTAAAATATAATAATAATAATAATAATAATAATAATAGTTGCCAATGCTTCATCTAAAAATCTAATTTTTAAAAGTAAATCACAAATATCAAACCAGAATTGTAAGAACATCTTTTAAATGTGATCACGTTTTAATTATAAATTCAACACATTTAGTTGACCAAAATATGGAATGAACTAATACGTAGATGTGTAATAAATCTGGAGAATTTAATAAAAATACACTTAAATGAAGATTAAATATATCTCTGGTAAAAAATAAAGATGCCTGATAGATCTCTCCCACTCCACCAAAAGAATTTGACTGTTTTCTTTATATTGTTAGTTATTTGTTATAGCCACCATAAAAAGGTCGAAATACTATAGACTTTACAGGTGACTAAGGAGAAGAAAAAAATACTTATCACAATTACTAATAATGCTTGACAATGCTTCATCTAAAAGTTAAATGATGAACGGCAATAATAGTAAGTTTAGTAATAATAATAAATGACAATGCTTCTTTAAGTCCTTGATGAGGCCATTTACATTTCATATAGTGCTAATACCCTTGGGAAAGGTATGCATCCAACTCTTCTCCCTCCAGCTAGGAGTAAATAGTAGGACGGACTTTGCTCTTTAGCCTTGGTTAGGCAACCAGTCTAGAGGGAAAACTCTGAATTCAAACCTGTTAAACTCTGCTTAAGAAATTGATCATGTGTCACAACCTATTCATGGAGGGGTTAATAATATATAGATATGTAAAAAGCAACAAATAGATTTATATCTGATAACTAAGGTTTTCAATTATTCATTTATATATATATATATATATATATATTATATATATATATATATATATATATATATATAACTCCTCTTTTTTCCACTACATACGGTACTGATGATTACGGATATGCTGTCTTTTCTTTTCTAAAATTTTTTTCCCCAGATGTCAGTTTGAAAAAAGTCTTTTATTTTGAAAAACTCAATTATCTGTGTTTTTTTTCCACACCGGTAGGGTTTAGAAGTAAAAATGAAAAATATATATATGTATGTCATCGTGGATATCTATGACTCTCTCTCTCTCTCCTCTCCCCTCTCTCTCTCTCTCTCTCTCTCTCTTCCATCCATAGCTATCAGTCATTGCTCCTGGGAGGTACTTCATGCAGCATTCAAAATCTGCAGAGAGCTGATTGATGTAAATTTTTGCTGGCCAGACTACACTGGTGTGTCCATGTGTAAGTGTGCACAGGAGAATTTCCTTATGAGTTCAGCGGTGTCCAGCATGTTTTGTTCATCTTACTTGGATGGTTTGTATGATAGGGGGCAGGTGGCCATACAGTTGCTTTTTTGTGGGGTGCCACTCCCAAGATTTGCTCAAGCTTTGTGTAGCTTCCATCTCTCTTTTTATCCAAGGCTGTTTGCATTTCACATAGCACTTATACCCTGGGAAACTCTAAATTCAAACCTGTTAAACTCTGCTTAAGAAATTGACCATGTGTCACATCCTACTCATGCAGAGGGGTTGATATATATATATATATATATATACACAAGGTGTGTCAAAAAAGTATCAAGATTTTTAAAACTTTTGACACACCTTGTATTCTGAAAAATTAACATGCCATTCATTCTTCATTTCTATCTTGATAAATACAGCTTTAAAATCTGTACTTTTTGACACACCTTGTATTCTAGAAAAAATTAACTTTACAGTTATTATTCATCCCTATCTTGGTAAATCAGCTCCAATCTTGATACTTTTTTGAAACACCTTATATATATATATATATAATATATATATATATAAAAGTAAAAGTAAAGTCGTCGGGGCGGCCTAAAGTCAGTATCAGCCAATCAGCGAGGGAGTCTATCCCTTTTCAATAGCGCTAGACCAAGGATATTGTTTTGGCATCTGAGGTGGAGCGCCACACCTACCATCAGCTCCTTACTTTACTGCACAGATCCCTGTGCTACTTATACGCTGAGTTGGCAAGGACCAGAATCGAACTAGGAACCATGTGGTTTCTAACCGATTGCTCTACTGACTGAGCTAACCCGGCAGTCTCGGAAAACTACAATAAAGTTTTTGTGCCCTGAAGTTACAGTGCCTCCTGTGACTGTGAAGTCTGATGTTTGAAAAACATTCTCTACCATAGATGTTGCATTTGAAGGTTGTCCTGAAGATGTCAACGTGCCATGGTTTGTTGCCGCTGCTTTCTCCTGGTCCTCTTAGCTTCATAGTTTTGCATCAGGTTAACTTCTGACATGAGCAATCCTCTATGGAGAGTCTGCCGCCACAGAGGGCGGTCCTGAGCCAAATTTTCCCAGCTGGAAGGGGCAATGCCAAAGCATCTGAGATCCTTCTTGTAAACATCCTTGAATCGCAGCCATCTTATATCCTTTTCAACTTTCAAACTGTTGGTTTATATATATATATATTATATATATATATATATATATATATATATATATATATCCAAAAGATCTTTTGTACAGTGAATTAGTAAAAGGCTCTCGATCAGTTGGTAGACCACGCTTCGATTTAAAAATGTCTGCAGGAGAGCTATGAGGATATGCCATATTGACAAAAATACGTGGGAGGTAGATGCAAAAATACGGTGGCCTGGCGCCTCAACATTAAGCCAAGCACAGAGAGGGTTGAAGCAGAGAGGAGAGTAGCCTCGATAGAAATAGAGCCAGAAAGAGAGAGAAAGCCAGCAGCCCCAGAAAGCATCATATTTTGTGTGCATTCAGTGCACCAAAGACTGTCACTCAAGAATTGGCGTGCAGAGTCACTTGTTCAAATGTAGATAAAAAATTTTTTGGGACGCTACGCCATCATCCTTAGTGGACGGAAAGGATCCAATAATATATATATATATATATATATATATATATATATATATAAACCAACAGTTTGACAGTTGAAAAGGATATATGATGGCAAAGGTGTTCATTTTTCTGTTCTGCTGGAGAGTGATAATTGTCATTTAATTCAGTCCCTGTCATATAAGGATTAAAAATAATCTGTGGTGTGTAAACAAACAAAAACAAAAAAGACAACAAAAAAAACATATGTTGTATTGGTTTTTGATTAATTGCCTGATTTAATTGTACAGTGGACTAAAAAGGTGGAGATTTTTAGTGACTCTCAGACCTCCAAGTCAACTAAGGTCATTATTAACTGCTGAGTCAGAAATCACATCAGCTGGGTGAGGATCAGCTGTTTAAATTGCTGGGATTAAGATGAGCTTTGGATTTTTAGATATAGGAAATATGCTGGATTTCACTCTTTCTCTCCCCCATTCATTCTTCCCTCATGTTTTCTCTCTTTAAGTTAGATAGTGAAGACACAAAGTCAATAGTGCTTGGTAATTGTCAGTTTCTGGATTGTGTGATCCTCAGACCAAGAGCTCTTGATCTTAAGATCGCACAGGTGCGTTGATAGTATATCTACGCTATCTTAACTTATATATATATATATATATATATATATATATATATATTATATCACTGATATTGAGCACTCTTTATTTATAACTATAATATATATATATATATATATATATATATATATACTCTTTATTTATATATATTATATATATATATATAATATATATATATATAGTATTGTGAATAAATAAAGTACATTTCTAACAATCTTTTTAAGTTAATTTATATATACTCTTTATTTATAATATATATAATATATATATATTATATAGTATTGTGCATAAAATAAGTACATTTCTAACAATCTTTTTTAAGTTAATTTTCTTCCCAAGGATATCAGGATATCATTATTTCTTGTGGATAATCATACCCCCAAAATGGATATTATTAGGGATTATTTATCACCAAACTCTACTCTATTGAAATTCTGTAACCAAAAATAAGAATATGTAGCATTAAAAAAAAAGAATACCCCTTATATATATTCATGCAACTTTATTTTTGATTACAGAGTCCATTTATTGTGGAATTTGATAATAAACAATACCTAATAATATCCATTTATATTGTATTATTTTTCACTAGAATTTATAAAATCCTGTTATCTTTGTTTTAGAAGAAAATTAACCTTTTATACAAATTGTTATGAATGTACTTATCTATAGGTGTTTATATACATACACAATAGAGAGTGAGAGACTATTTTAAATGTACTGTATTTGATGGCAAATAGAACGCACTTTTTTTTTCCAAAATTTTGGCTAAAAAACTGCCCTGTGTCTTATACATTGTAGGTGAAGTTTGAGACCCCCGTAGGCCTAGGCTAATCTTCTCTATGATGCTCATTAGCCAGCTCATGCTCAGTACTTTTATGCACTGCTGGCTTTATTTTCGTTTCCAATATTTTGTTATTATTATTATCATTACTAATACTATTATTATTATCTTTATTATTATTATTAATTTTATTATTATCATTATTATTTTATTATTATTTCCTGCTATTGAGATGTCTTGTGTATGCTTATTGCTTGCCTGTACTGCCAAATTGCTTTTATACAGCTATGTTTCTGCTTGTGTAATGCACAGCTAGACTGTTTTCAACAATATATGCTTAAATACACTAAAAGCTTTTTTCCTGAATCTGACCTGCTGAATGGGGGTGCATGCATCTTATATGCCATCAAATATGGTAATCTCTTTTTTAAATAAGTTTTATTAAATACCAAAGACAGTTTGTTTTAGTGGGTTTTTTTTAACTAAATTTTTCTGTCTTAGCACAAAATAATGAATGTTTGCTTTCAAATTTATATTGAAATTATCCAACTTTTTTTCTCAAAGTGCTTTCAGCCATCACTGGTCATTTTCAAGGGTAAATTTATGGGTTTTGTGTTCAAAGAAAAAATCCGAAGTATGTTAAAAAATCTCAACTTTAAGTTTCTCTCATTATGGTTGGGCAAATGAATACATTTTTCCAAAAAATTGAGTAAGACAATTGTTTTCCATGGCCATTTTTGCTACTGATTACAATGCTGAAGAGTGGATTGACCTAGGAAGTCATTTTTAGGTTAATTGAAGATTTTTAAAATAGCAGATGGAAATCATTGTTTGTTTTTTAAAGAAATTTACAATATATGACTTAATAATGATGTAATGTGTTTAACTCTTAACATTAAAGTCCAGAGCCCCATTCCTATAAGGATATGGCTAAAAATGGCCTTTTCATTTCAAGTTACCTGTTATTTCCCTTAAATCAAAGACTTCTAAATATGTTTGATATTACATTGAAACAAAGGCTATCATTTGGAGTAGGTTAGAAAATGAATGTGACTTCTTGCCAGGTGGAATGAGGTGGTATAGGACGTTAAGAGTTAATCATAAGTTTTCTTAGTCACTAAAATAATAAAATACATTCATTTTATTGATTTGACCTACTCTAATCTCTTTATCATGTAAAAAAAAAATTAAAATTATAATAAGATTAGTAGTGTTTTTCCTGTGAATATATTTACATACAGTGAAATTCACAATAGTTAATTTCCATTCATAAGAACTTAATTTTTTCATATAAATTGACTCACAGATTAGCACTAAGAAGACTGTTCATTGTAATATTTATTTCTGATTCAAATTTAAGGACATTTTGAATCGTTGTTTTTAAGTTTTCAGCACCAAATTTCTCATCCGGTATCATCTGTCCAATGTTTTGATTTATCTATTCATGGCGAATATCAGGGGCTATAGTTAGCCTGAAGCAACTGACTTGAACTAAAAGCTGATCTATCAAATTGTTCAAGCAGTGACAGGATCACTGTTGTTGCATAATCTATGTGGCAGCATAGATTATTAGCAACATCCTGTAGGAGAATTCTAAGGAGCCAGTATTTTCATATCACGGAACGGAAAACTACTGGACAGTTAGAATTTCGCAAGTCACGTGAGATTTAGTTAGTTAATCAGTTTACAACCAGACCTCAAGTGGGACAGACGTGTCCTACTTCATTTGTGACTCTGCACAATGGGTTAGAATGGGCTAAAATAAACCTTTGATCAAAGTAATACAAGTCTTGCTAGTTATTACATGACTTAAAAGATGCCGTTAAAAGAAGTCCTTAGTTAGAAATAAAGCAGCAACAAGAGAAGACTAGACAAAGTAGAAAGAAGCAACAAGAAAGAACCTAGACGTTCACATCAGGGCCGAAGTGGAGAGGAAGAAGATAGAAAGTAACAACAAGTAGTTACAAGACTCCGACTCTCTGTCTGTCTATCTCTCTCTAATGTCTCTACTCTCTCTTGTTACACAAAAGAACTCTTGTTTATGTACCTGACGAGAAAGGGGTACGTAACACTGTGGCACTTATAAATATCCAATTGATCCTTAGTCCACTTTTTGATATCTTGCTTTATCAGAAGTGTTAATGCCTTGGTGGCTTTTACATTGCCAAAAAGTTTCTTTCTAGCTTTTTTCACTGTTTTGAATGTAAAAAAGATACAAAAAGTAACAATCTCCCAGGAGCCCTCAGACAGAAAGAGCCCTCTGGTATACACTAAAAAAGACCCATTTCCTTGTGCCAAAAAGGAACCTGATCCTCTTTTAGACCAAGACTTCATTTGCACATGCTATTAACTAGCTCAGGAGATATCCCTCTCCAAGAAATAATTGTGAATCTATGAATAAAAGTCTTACCTAAAACTATCTTTGTCTTTGTCTTCCTTTCCTTTTAATTCCTTTTCAGCCTGAACAAGAACCCCCCCCCCAAAAAAAAAGTATATCTGGGAGGTTAAGAAAAGATTAGCAACAACCTGTTAACACACATCAACAACCTTAAACCTACATAAACCACAGTTACCTTATCTCATTTGAACTTCCTCTGAACACTTTCCAACTATCTTTCTTTTACTGTCTAACTTACTTTCAAATGATGATTCTACTAGTACCTATTTGTTGAGACACATTTCTTCATGAGTGTGTTGTAACTGATGTGCTACCTCCACAACCCTGATTTGGTTATAAAATTTAGCAAACTGTGATAAATGAAAATTAGTGAAGACCAGGAAAGTTCAATAAAATCTTACATACAGCCTAAAGAAAAGTTGGATTCATTGGGGAAGGACATACTCCTCTGCAGAGGTGCTGTCAGCATATTCTACTGCCTCAGCCAATAGGGTTGTTACAAAATAAGTTAATCCATATATTTACAGAACTTTTTAAAGGTTACAGAATTCATATACAATGGGTCAATGCACAGAAAACAGCTCAATGGAAATGTTTGGTGTTTGCATAATTGTATAGTGGCATAAGGGCTTTTGACAAGCCTGTACCGAGAGCTCTGAGGGAATGGAAATTACCAGTGAAGGTTACTGACCCCAGCTGAGCCCAGAGGCAAGATATCGAAGTCAGGTGAGATCTAGTTAGGTCCTCAGTTGATAACCGAATACTGGATGAAACAGACGTGTTTCAGCCGGCTGTCATCTCCACGCGATGAGTTAGGAATGACAAATAAAAGCTTTGAAAAGCAACCAGCATTGTTGATTAATTAAGCATGCCTTAGAAATGAGAATCAACAAGTAAAGATGAAACAGCCAGACAAAGAAAGAAGCAAAGTACATAGACATCACGGCTGAAGTAGAAGAAGAAGTAGAATCCAACATGGTGAATAGAAAGAAGACTAGAGATCACAATGGCCGAAGAAAGAAAGTAACAGCAAGTAAATTATGTATCCGTTAAATATCTCCTGTCTACCTCTCTCTCTCTTTCTCTTGACACAAAAGAACTCATTGTTATATTACCACAACATGGGTAAATAACACTGGGTATGGCAATAAATTGCATCTAGTGGTGAGGCTCAGTTCTGGAGCTCGAGAGAGTACGAAGTCAATCTTTGCTTTATTGACTTGTTGTGGTAATACTGTTTAGGGTTAATCTTCTGGTTCAGACAGATCTGTTTCTGTAAAATGATTGTGAACTACATTAATAAATCGGCTCTTAAAACATTGATATTGCAATTGAGTATAAAGTATTCCTATCTAATACAAATAGTTTGCACTTGGTTTTGAATTTCCTATCTAATACAATAATTTTCAACATATCTATTTTCCAAAAATTAGACCCTAACAAGTACTACCCTTCAGGTTTTAATGTCCGGGGAATACATGAAGGGGTTACTCACCATTACCAAAGGCTCCACACGGATGCAGTTAGTTTTGACACACATTGGGTGGGGGGTCTTACCACCTCTGCAAGTTGATGTGATTGGTGATTCTAGGGCTGCTGCAGAGCGTTGTGATTTGGGAAAGAGACAAAATATTGGACGACTGCTCAGGATTACCGAAACAAAATGCAATTGAGAAAGCCAGAAAATACATTTGCCAAATGTAATCAGGAAAGTGCAGGGAATTTTTCATTTTTGGTTTTATTCCTCTTGTGTCCAATTTCTACAGAATGGCAGTCTGGATTTGTTTCAATAAAAAGAAAAAACAAATTGGGATAAAAGGTGATATGCATCAAGTACTACTTATATATAAAACATAGATTAGATGGTTGGTTTACAGGCAATGTTCAATTCTTGGGTTTATTTTATGCAAGATCTTTTGTTTTAATCATTCAATGTTTTTTCAAGTCTATTGTTTTTAAACACTTTTTGTAACTCATGTTTTGATCTATTTTTAGCCCATAGATGGATCACTAAAAGGTACTACAATCTGGGTCATGTGGCCTGGGAGTAATGGCAATAAAGGGGTTATTCACACCGCAAAGTTCAAAATTGATTCACTATTTGATGAGTTTTAAAACGATAATCCAGGGACTTAAACAGAGGCACATGGTGTAAGGTTACCATTATAGGAAATGAACACAACAGGACAACTTTAAATCTGGGATGAGGCTGTTTGCATTTCACAACGTGCTCATACCCTTAGAAAGTATGAATCCATTTCTCCCTCCAATATGAGTAAATAGGCAATATGAGCTTTTTTACCTTGGTTAGGCACCAGTCTGGAGAAAGACCTTGAATCAAGACCTGTTCAACCGCGCTTATGAATTGACCTTGTGTAACATACTACTCATGCAGAGGGGTCGTATTATATACATATATATATATATATAATATATATATATATATATATACTTGTTAAAAATTATTCTAAACATTTCTTAACAGATCTATTCTCCAGAGATGGGATTCTAATAGGTACTACACTCCATCAGACTGAATCTGGGAAGCAAAGGCACAAATAGGTGGACTTTACACTTTCAGGGCTTCCAGAATGTAGCTCACTACCGTACAGTTTATGTCGCTAGGAGGTGCTCATGGCGTAATGGTTTATTATAGAAGGAAATTGACATGGTGCCGAGTTCAAATCCTGGACAAGACTGTTTGCATTTCGTCTCTTCCTTTTTTTCATTTTGATCTTAAAGTTTGTTGCTATTAGTTTTGATATCACAATACTTAAAACAGGATTCATACATTTTCACATTATTTTATTGATGGCTTTGTCTGCTAACAGTGTTGCTTAACTTTTTGAAGAAAATCAAACTTCTTAAAACTAAATCTTTTTTTCATTAGATGAGATTTTTGTTACTAATGATTTGCCTGTCCACTCTTAAAAGAATAAAACTTTTTTAGACAACTAATTGTTTATTTTTGATAGACAAATCATTAGTAACAAAAATCTCATCTAATGAATTAAAGATTTAGTTGTTTAGAAGTTTGGATTTTTCTTCAAAAAGTTAAGCAGTCCCTAGCCACAAAGCCTATCAAATAAAATAAATGTGAAAAATTGTATGAATCCTGTTTTAAGTAATTGTTGGATTATAAACTATCGCAACAAACTTAAGAGTCAAAATGAAAAACGGAGAGACTGAAATGCAAAACAGTTTGTCCAGCGATTTGAACTCGGTCAACATGTCAATCCTATAATGATAACCATTACGCATGGCACTCTACGGCATGACATTAAACTGTAATCCGGTGTAGCTACAGTTCTGAGCCATGGTTCTGAGAAGTGGTAAAGTCACCTATTGTTGCCTTTGCACAGATTCAGTCTGATTTTTAGAGTGGTGTACTATTAGATCCCATCTCTGGATGAATAGATTGTTTAAGATAATGTTTAGAAATAATTTTTTAACAAGTAAATATATAATATATATATATTAACTATATATTATATTATACGCCCTGCATGAGTTAAGGATGTGACACAAGGTCAATTTCATAAGGCGGGGTTGCAACAGGTTGAATTCAGAGTTCTTCTTTCTCCTAGACTGGTTGCCTAACAGGTTAAAAAGCTCAGTTGTGCTACTATTTACTCATATCTTGGAGGGGAATAGTTGGATTCATCTTTTTTTCTAAGGGTAATGCATGGTTGAAATGCAAAAGCTCATCAGGAATTTAAAGTTGCTCTGTTGTGTTCATTTCCTTAGGTAAACCATTACACCATGTGCCCTCTGTTATGTGCCCTGGGTATTATGTTTTTTAAACTGCATAAATAGTGAAATTCAATTTTGAAGCTTTGGGGTGTGGTTGAATACCCCTTTATTGCCATTACTCCGGTCACCTGACCGATTGGTGTACTTTTAGGAATCCCATCTTGGGTTAAATAGATCAAAACATGAGTTTACCAAAATGTGTTTAAAACAATAGACCTTTTGAAAAACATTGCATGACTAAACAAAAGATTTTGGCAATAAAATAACCAAGGATTGACATCCGTTAAATCCAACATCTATCTATTTTTATATATAAGTAGGTACTTGATCCATATCCTTTTATCCATTTTGTTTTTCTTTCATTGAAACAAATCAGACTGCATTCTTGTTAGAAATTGGGACAAGAGGAATAAAGCAAAAATGCAAATTCCTCATCTTTCCTGATTACATTTTGCACATGTATTTTCTGGCTTTTCTCAATTGCATTTTGGGTTTCGGTAATCCCTTGAGCATCGTCATATTTTTCTCTTTCACCAAATCACACCTGCTCTGCAGCAGGCCCTAGATACCAATCACATCACTTCAGAGGTGTAAGACCCCACCCCAAGTGTGTCAAACTAAACTGCATTCGTGGGGAGCTTTGTAAGTGTGGGTAACCCTTCATTGTTATTTCTCCCCAGGCCATTAAACCTGAAGTGGTAGTACTTGTTAGGGTCCTAATTTATGGTAAATAGATATTTTGAAATTATTGTATTAGATAGGAATATTCAAACCAAGTGCAAACTATTTTATTAGTAGGATACTTTATACTATTGCAATATCAATGTTTTAAGAGCGATTTATTAATGTAGTTCACAATCATTTTACAGAAACGATCTGTCTGAACCAGAAGATGGACCTAAAAGGTATTACCAACAAGTCAATAAGCAAGAATGGACTTCGTACTCTCTCGAGCTCCAGAACTGGAGCTCACACTAGATGCAATTTATTGCATACCAGTGTTATTTACCATGTTGTGGGTATATAACATGAGTCTTTTGTGTCAGAGAAAGAGGAGAGAGGTAGACAGGGAGATATTTTAGCACGGATAATAATTTACTTGCTGTTACTTTTTCTTCGGCCATTTGTGATCCTAGTCTTCTTTATTCACATGTTGGATTCTACTTCTTCTTTCTACTTCAGCCGTGATGTCTATGTACTTGTTGCTTCTTTCTTTTGTCTGGCTGTTTCATCTTTCTTGTTGATTCTTCATTTTCTAGGATGCTTAATTAATCACAATGCTGGTTGCTTTTCAAAGTTTTATTTGTCATTTCCTAACTCATCGCGTGGAGATGACAGCCGTGAAACACCGTCTGTTTTCATCCAGTATCTGGTTAACTGAGGACTACCTAGATCTCACCTGACTTGCGATATTTTGCTCTGGGCTCAGCTGGGGTCAGTAAGTCACTGGTAATTTCATTCCCTCAGAGCCTCGGTACAGGGCTTGTCAAAAGCCCATTGCCACTATACAATTATGGCAACACAGAAATTTCCCATTGAGCGTTTTTCCTGTGCATTGACCCATTGGTATATGAATTCTGTAACCTTTAAAAAGTTCTGTAAATATATGGATTAACTTATTTTTTGTACAAGCCTATTGGCGAGGGCAGTAGAATATGCTGCAGCACCTCTGCAGAGGAGTATGTCCCTTCCCCAATGAATCAACTTTTTTAGGCTGTATGTATAGATTTTATTGAACTTTCCTGGTCTTCACTAATTTTTCTTTATCACAGTTTGCTAAATTTTATAACCAAATAGGGTTGGTGGAGTAGCACATCAGTTACAACACTCATGAGAAATGTGGTCTCAAAAATAGGTTACTAGTAGAATATCATTTGAAAGTAAGTTAGACAGTGAAAAGAAAGATAGTTGGAAAGTGTTCAGAGGAAGTTCAAATGAGATAAAGGTAACTGTGGTTTTATGTAGGTTTAAGGTTGTTGATGTGTGTTAACAGTTGTTGCTATTTCTTTTCTTTAACCTCCCAGATATACTTTTTTTTTTGGGGGGGGGTTCTTGTCAGGCTGAAAAGGATTAAAGGAGGAAGACAAAGACAAGATAGTTTTAGGGTAGACTTTTATTCATAGATTCACAATATTTCTTGGAGGAGATATTCTCCCTACTAGTTAATAGCATTGCAAATGAAGTTTGGTCTAAAACGAGGATCAGGTTCCTTTTGGCACAAGGAAATGGTCTTTTTTAGTGTATACCAGAGGGTCTTTCTGTCTGAGGGCTCTGGAAGTTGGTTACTTTTTGTATCTTTTTTACATTCAAAACAGTGAAAAAACTAGAAAAACTTTTTGGCAATGTAAAAAGCCACCAAGGCATTAACACTTTGATAAAGCAAGATATCAAAAGTGGACTAAGGATCAATTGGATTTTTAAGTGCCAAGTGTTACGTACCTTTCTCGTCAGGTACATAAACAAGAGTTCTTTTGTGTAACAGAGAGAGAGTAGAGACATTAGAGAGAGATAGAACAGACAGAGAGTCGGAGTCTTGTAACTCTTGGTTGTTACTTTCTATCTTCTTCTCCTCCACTTCGCCCTGATGTGACGTCTAGTTCTTTCTTGTTGCTCTTTCTACTTTGTCTAGTCTTCTCTTGTTGCTGCTTATTTTCTAACTAAAGGACTTCTTTTAACGGCTCTTTTAATCATGTAATAACTAGCAAGACTTGTATTATTTGATCAAAGGTTTATTTAGCCATTTCTAACCCTTGTGCAGAGTCACAAATGAAGTAGGACAGTCTGTCCACTTGAAGGTCTGGTTGTAAACTGATTAACTAACTAATCTCACGTGACTTGCGAATTCTTAACTGTCAGTAGTTTTCGTTCGTGATATGAAAATACTGGCTCCTTAGAATTCTCTACAGGATGTTGCTAATAATCTATGCTGCCACATAGATTATGCAACAACAGTGATCCTGTCATGCTTGAACAATTTGATAGATCACTTTTTAGTTCAGTCAGTTGCTTCAGGCTAACTATACCCCTGATATTCGCCATGAATAGATAATCAAAACATTGGACAGATGATACCGGATGGAGAATTTGGTGCTGAAACTTAAAAAACGATTCAATGTCTTAAATTTGAATCAGAAATAATATTACAATGAACAGTCTTCTTAGTGCTAATTGTGAGTCAATTTATATGAAAAAATTAGTTCTTATGAATGGAAATTAACTATTGTGAATTTCACTGTATGTAAAAATATATTCACAGGAAAACACTACTAATCTTATTATAATTTTAATTTTTTTTTATGATAAAGAGATTAGAGTAGGTCAAATAATAAATGAATGTATTTTTATATTTAGTGACTAAGAAAACTTTGATTAACTCTTAACGTCCTATACACTCATTCACTGCAAGAGTCACATTCATTTTTCTAACCTACTCCAAATGATCCTTTGTTTCAAATGTAATATCAAACATATTTAGAAGTCTTTGATATTAAGGGAAATAAAGGTATTGAATGAAAAGGCCATTTTTAGCCATATCCTTATAGGAATGGGGCTCTGGACTTTAATGTTAAGAGTTAAACATTACATCATTTAAAGTCATATATTGTAAATTTTCTTTAAAAAACAAACAATGATTCCCATCTGCTATTTTAAAAATCTTCAATTAACTAAAATGACTTCTAGGTCAATCCACTCTTCAGCTTGTAATCAGTAGCAAAAATGGCCATGGAAAATTGTCTTACTCATTTTTTGGAAAAATGTATTCATTTGCCCACATAATGAGAGAACTTAAAGTTGAGATGATTTTTAACATACTTCGGATTTTTTTCTTTGAACACAAAACCATAAATTTTACCCTTGAAATGACCAGTGATGGCTGAAAGCACTTTGAGAGAAAAAAGTTGGATAATTTCAATATAAATTTGAAAGCACATTTCATTATTTTGTGCTAAGACAGAAAAATTTAGTTAAAAAAACCCACTAAAACAACTGTCTTTGGTATTTAATAAAACTTATTTAAAAAAGAGATTACATATTTGATGGCATATTAAATCATGCACCCCATTTCAGCAGGTCAGATTCAGAAAAAAGTTTAGTGTATTTAAGCATATATTGTTGAAAACTCTAGCTGTGCATTACACAAGCAGAACATAGCTGTATAAAGCAATTTGGCAGTACAGGCAAGCAATAAGCATACACAAGACATTCAATAGCAGGAAATATAATAAAAATTAATAATGATAATAATAAATTATAATATAATAAGATAATATAATATATTAGTAATGATAATAAAATAACAAAATATTGGAAACGAAAATAAAGCCAGCGTGCATAAAAGTATGAGCATGAGCTGGGCTAATGAGCATCATAGAGAAGATTAGCCTAGGCCTACGGGGGGTCTAAACTTCACCTACATGTATAAGACACAGGGCAGTTTTTTAGCCAAAATTTTGGAAAAAAAAGTGCGTTCTATTTGCCATCAATACAGTACATTTAAATAGTCTCTCACTCTCTATGTGTATGTATATAAACACCTATAGATAAGTACATTCATACAATTTGTATAAAAGGTTAATTTTCTTCTAAACAAAGATAACAGGATTTATAAATTCTAGTGAAAAATAATACAATATAAATGGATATTATTAGGTATTGTTTATTATCAAATTCCACAATAAATGGACTCTGTAAAAAAATAAAAGTTGCATGAATAATATATAGGGTATTCTTTTTTTTAATGCTACATATTCTTATTTTTGGTTACAGAATTTCAATAGAGTAGAGTTTGGTGATAAATAATCCTAATAATATCCATTTTGGGGGTATGATTATCCACAAGAAATAATGATATCCTGATATCCTTGGGAAGAAAATTAACTTAAAAAGATTGTTAGAAATGTACTTATTTTATGCACAATACTATATATATATATATAATATATTTATATTTAATAAGAGTATATATAAATTAACTTAAAGATTGTTTAGAATGTACTTATTTTATTCACAATACTATATTATATATATTATATTATATATTATATATTATAATAAAGAAGTTTATATATATTTATATATATATATATTTATAATAGTTAATAAATAAAGAGTGCTCATATTCAGTGATATAATATATATATATATTAATATAATATATATATATATATAAGTTAAGATAGCGTAGATACTATCAAACGCACCTGTGCGATCTTAAGATCAAGAGCTCTTGGTCTGAGGATCACACAATCCAGCAACTGACAATTACCAAGCACTATGACTTGTGTTCTCACTATTCAACTTAAAGAGAGAACATGAGGAAGAATGAATGGGGGGAGAGAAAGAGTGAAATCCAGCATATTTCTATATCTAAAAATCAAAGCTCATCTTAACCCAGCAATTTAACAGCTGATCCTCACCAGCTGATGTGATTTCTGACTCAGCAGTTAATAATGACCTTAGTTGCTTGGAGTCTGAGGAGTCTAAAAAATCTCCACCTTTTTAGTCCACTGTACAATTAAATCAGGCAATTAATCAAAAACCAATACAACATATGTTTTGTTTTTTTTGTTGTCTTTTTGTTTTTTTGTTTTGTTTACACACCAAGATATTTTTAATCCTTATATGACAGGGACTGAATTAAATGACTTATCACTCTCCAGCAGAACAGAAAATGAACCTTTGCCATCATATATCCTTTTAACTGTCAACTGTTGGTTTATATATATATTATAGTATATATTATATATATATTATATTATTGGATCCTTTCCGTCCACTAAGGATGATGGCGTAGCGTCCCAAAAATTTTTTATCTACATTTGAACAAGTGACTCTGCACGCCAATTCTTGAGTGACAGTCTTTGGTGCATGATGCACACAAAATATGATGCTTTCTGGGGCTGCTGGCTTTTCTCTCTCTTTCTGGCTTATTTTCTATCGAGGCTACTCTCCTCTCTGCTTCAACTTCTGTGCTTGGCTTAATGTTGAGGCGCCAGGCCACGTATTTTTTTGCATCTACCTCCAACGTATTTTTGTCAATATGGCATATCTCATAGCTCTCCTGCAGACATTTTTAAATCGAAGGCGTGGTCTACAACTGATCGAGAGCCTTTTACTAATTCACTGTACAAAGATCTTTTTGATATATATAATATATAATATATATTATATATATTATATATAATATATATATATATAACCAACGTTTGAAAGTTGAAAAGGATATAAGATGGCTGCGATTCAAGGATTTTCAAGAAGGATCTCAGATGCTTTGGCATTGCCCTCAGCTGGGAAAATTTGGCTCAGGACGCCCTTGTGGCGGCAGACTCTCCATAGAGGATTGCTCATGTCAGAAGTTAACCTGATGCAAAACTATGAAGCTAAGAGGACCAGGAGAAGCAGCGGCAACAAACATGGCACGTTGACATCTTTCAGGGCAACCTTCAAATGCAACATCTATGGTAGAGAATGTTTTTCAAAACATCAGACTTCACAGTCCAGGAGGCACTGTAACTTCAGGGCACAAAACTTTATTGTAGTTTTCCGAGACTGCCGGGTTAGCTCAGTCAGTAGAGCAATCGGTTAGAAACCCATGGTTCCTAGTTGATTCTGGTCCTTGCCAACTCAGCGTATAAGTAGCACAGGGATTGTGCAGTAAAGTAAGGAGTGATGGTAGGTGTGGCGCTCCACCTCAGATGCCCAAAACAATATCCTTGGTCTAGCGCTATTGAAAAGGGATAGACTCCTCGCTGATTGGCTGATACTGACTTTAGGCGCCCCGACGACTTTACTTTTACTTTTATATATATATATATATATATATATATATATAGGTGTTTCAAAAAAGTATCAAGATTGGAGCTGTATTTACCAAGATAGGGATGAAATAACTGTTAAGTTAATTTTTTCTAGAATACAAGGTGTGGTCAAAAAGTACAGATTTTAAAGCTGTATTTATCAAGATAGAAATGAAGAATGAATGGCATTTAATTTTTTCAGAATACAGGTGTGTCAAAAGTTTTAAAAATCTTGATACTTTTTTGACACACCTTGTGTATATATTATATATATATAATATCAACCCTTGCATGAGTAGGATGTGACACATGGTCAATTTCTTAAGCAGAGTTTAACAGGTTTGATTTAGAGTTTCCCAGGGTATAAGTGCTATGTGAAATGCAAACAGCTTGGATAAAAAGAAGAGATGGAAGCTACACAAAGCTTGAGCAAATCTTGGGAGTGGCACCCCACAAAAAAGCAACTGTATGGCCACCTGCCCTATCATACAAACCATCCAAGTAAGATGAACAAAACGCTGGACACCGCTGAACTCATAAGGAATTCTCCTGTGCACACTTACACTGGACACACCAGTGTAGTCTGGCCAGCAAAATTTACATCAATCAGCTCTCTGCAGATTTTGAATGCTGCATGAAGTACCTCCCAGGAGCAATGACTGATAGCTAGATGGAGAGAGGAGAGAGAGAGAGAGAGAGAGAGGGAGAAGAGGAGAGAGAGTCATAGATATCCACGATGACATACATATATATTTTTCATTTTTTACTTCTAAACCTACCGGTGTGGAAACAAAACAGATAATTGAGTTTTTCAAATAAAAGACTTTTTCAGCAAACTGAACATTGGGGAAAAAAATTTTGAAAAAGGAAAAGACAGCATACTCGTACATCAGTACCAGTATGTAGTGGAAAAAAGAGGATTTATATATATATATATATATATTATATATATATCTATATATATATATATATATATAAATGAATAATTGAAAACCTAGTTTTATCAGATATAAATCTATTTGTTTGCTTTTACATATCTATATATTTATTAACCCTTCCCATGAATAGGTTGTGACACATGTCAATTTCTTAAGCGAGTTTAACAGGTTTGAATTCAGAGTTTTCCCTCTAGACTGGTTGCCTACCAAGGCTAAAGAGCAAGTCCGTCCTACTATTTACTCCTAGCTGGAGGGAGAAGAGTTGGATGCATACTTTCCAAGGGTATTAGCACATTATGAAATGTAAATGGCCTCATCAAGGACTTAAAGAAGCATTGTCATTTATTATTATTACTAAACTTACTATTATTGCCGTTCATCATTTAACTTTTAATGAAGCATTGTCAAGCATTATTAGTAATTGTGATAAGTATTTTTTTTCTCTCTTTAGTCACCTGTAAAGTCTATAGTATTTCGACCTTTTTCTTGGTGGCTATAAATAACTAACATATAAAGAAACAGTCAAATTCTTTTTGGTGGGAGTGGGAGAGATTCTATCAGGATCTTTATCTTTTTACCAGAGATATATTTAATCTTCATTTAAGTGTATTTTTTTATTAAATTCTCCAGATTTATTACACATTACGTATTAGTTCATTCCATATTTTTGGTCAACTAAATGTGTTGATTTATAATTAAAACGTTGATCACATTTAAAAGATGTTCTTACAATTCTGGTTTGATATTTGTGATTTACTTTTAAAAATTAGATTTTTAGATGAAGCATGGCAACTATTATTATTATTATTATTATTATTATTATTATTTTTAAACTAGTATTTTCTTTCATTTTAATTTTAGATGAAGCATTGTCAACCATTATTATTATTATTTTTAACTGTATTTTCTTTCATTTTGATTTTTAGATGAAGCATTGTTAATCATTATTTTATTATTATTTTTAACTAGTATTTTCTTTCATTTTAAATTTTAGATGAAGCATTGTTAACCAATTATTATTATTATTATTATTATTTTTAACAAGTATTTTTCTTTTTTAAAAATTTTAGATGAAGCATTGTTCCATTATTTATCATTTTTTTAACTAGTATTTTCTTTCATTTTGAATTTTAGATGAAGCATTGTTAATCATTATTATTATTATTATTTTTAACTAGTATTTTCTTTCATTTTTAAATTTTAGATGAAGCATTGTTACCATTATTATTATTATATTATTATTTTTAACAAGTATTTTCTTTTTTTTTTAAATTTAGATGAAGCATTGTTAACCATTATTATCATTATTTTTAACTAGTTTTTCTTTCATTTGAATTTTAGATGAAGCATTGTTAACCATTATTATTATCATTATTATTTTTAACTAGTATTTTCTTATTTTAAATTTTAGATGAAGCATTGTTAACCATTATTATTAATTTTAATAAGTAATTTCCTTTCATTTTAAATTAATCATTTTCAACCATTTATCAAATTTAACTAGTTGTTTTTTTTTCATTTCAATTTTTTATGAAGAAGCATTGTCAATTATTATTATCTATATCTTATTGTCTTCGTCATTTAATTTTTAGATGAAGTATTGTCAAGCATTATTAGTAATTGTGACAAAGTTTTTTTTTTCTTTGCTCACCCAGAAGTCTAAAGTATTTTGACTTTTTCATGGTAGCCATCACAAATAACTAACAATATAAAAAAAAAACAGTGATATTTTTTTGCGGGGTATCAACCATTATTATCAATTTTAACTAATATTTTCTTTCATTTTGTTTTTCCATTAAGCATTGTCAACCAATTATTATTATTGTAAATTCTTATAGTATTTCCTTTCATCTTTTAATTGTCACTAACATTTTTAATTGCAATTCCCTCAGCATTATTTCTTTGCCAGCAAATAAAA
>JALAJA010001228.1:0-30698 GCA_023376005.1 Doryteuthis pealeii | reverse complement strand
GTGCTACAACTGAAGATTGCCGTGCCACAGAGCCACTAATCTTTAAGCTGCGTTTTCACTGGCTTGGCGGAGGATATGGCTGATCTCATCGATGGCTTACTGCCGACTTGTCAATAACAGACAGGAAACTCTTTTGGAGTCGAAAAAGTAAGAATTATTATCTTATCGTTCATTTGTCTTATTGTTTTTAATGTAATAAATACCACGACTAGAAAATTCAGCAAACACCCGTGTATGACATGCAAAACATTTGGACGGTTGTTTCGAACTTATTATGCTCCTCAGCAGTGTATATCACAATCTTTGGCACTTGAGATCAAACCAGTGACAAGATTGTGGTATACACTGCTGAAAAGACCAAATAAGGTTGAAATAGCTGTCCGTGTTCTGCATGTCATTTACATGGTGTTTGCTGAATTTTCTGGCCCATGGATTTTACTTAATTTGATTATTTAATACTTAATTCCTCTATCTACACATCTTATTGGTTTTGTTTTTTAGTTTTTCTTTTCTTCTCTCTTTTTTCTATTTTTCTTTTTGATTTTGTCTAGAATCAGATGCCCAGGATTTTCAAATACGCTTTTTTCTGATATTTTTGCATCAGATGGTTAATGTTATTAAAAACTGTTAAAAAAATGAACTCCTAAGCTGAGTTCAAAATCTATCCAAGGCTCTTTTAATCACTTTGTGGTGAAGTCCCTGTGTGTAATATATACGTGTGGAATGTGACATTGTACTAAATGAGTTCAATCTCCAGTCAGGCTATTACATTCCATTCACTTTTGAATTAATATCCTTGGAAAAGGTATGAACCCCCCTCCCCTAATACCATCAAGTATTGGTTAAATAGTACCACTACTGTTCTTTTATGGGCGGTTAGCTCAGTCGTAGAGCGTTCGGTTAGAAACCACAAGGTTCCTATTCGAACCGCCCTCGCCAACTCAGCATATGAGTAGCACAGGGATCTGTGCGGTAAAGTAAGGAGCTGATGGTAGGTGTGGCGCTCCACCTCAGACGCTAAAATAATCTCCTTGGTCTAGCGCTAGTGAAAAAGGGATAGACTACCTCGCTGCATTTGCTGATACCGACATTAGGCCGCCCCAACGACTTTTACTGTCTTTTACAAGGGTGGTGTTTGGCATTAAATAGCCCACAAGGTTATTAGATAATGACTCTAAATAAAGTTGACTTCAAAACATTCAGAGTATTAGCCCGCATACTACCTCCCTACTTCAGAATATTGAGAGAAAGGCTTCCCGCTTAAGGAACACGCCTAGGAAGGTATCAGCCTGAATATAACACATATATAATCCATGGAATTCTGTTGCGGTATACTTAAAGCAGGAAGCATGTTGTGTCATAGTTATCAGGAAATGAACTGACAACCAGAGTTCAAATCCCAGACAAGGCTGTTTTGCATTTTCACATAGCATAAATACCCTTGGGAAAAAGTATAAATCCAACTACTCTCCTTCCAGTTATGGGTAAATAGTAGGGCAGACTGGTCTCTTTAATCTTGGTTAGACAAACCTGTATAGGAGAGGAAAACTGAATTTAAAACTGTGAAACTCCGCTTAAGAAATTGACCATGAATCTGCAAAGAAGTTGGTAAATAATATATATATTTGAGACAGAATGGTCAATGTTAATAATGATTAAATAAATAAAGTTGCAGTTTATAAAAGTATCTGATTAGTTATAGTATAGATATCTATACATTCTAATTGCATTTATAGAATTTCTTGAAATATACATCTAGTAAATAAATAATAGAAAAATGAACATTTAGTATTGTAGGAGCAAATTTTATGCTGTTCTAATTTTCAAATAGAAGAGATCCGATGTGTAATGCAATATGCTGAACTACGACATCATAGTAAGCAAGGCTGAACTTTAGTGTTTGACTAAAAACCTCTGGAAAGGTAGGAGCGCCTGCATCCTCCCAGCTAAGGGTTAGATAGTACCACTACTGTTCTTCTACAAGAATGGCTTTGGCATTAAATAACCCATGATGGTTGATATGCCATTAAACAAAGAACCAAACCAAAATAATTTCAAATAACATCTAATTTAGTGCTGAGCAAATTTCCACTTGTTCTAATTTCAAAGTGACAATGCATTTATTTATTATCTAGACATTTTATTTGGATGATTAAGCTGAATATTTGTTTTTCTTGCTTAATCATGTCTACGTATTTTATCAATTAGATAAAAATCATGTGAAAGAAGTAACTTCCCCCAAATTATTGTAACGTCATTTCTCCTACTTATAGCATACCAGAAGTTGGCAACCCAGCGTTTGCCCGGATAGAAGGGCGTAAACAAAAAAAGTTAGTTAGGAGGTTGATTTAGAAGCTATCACAATTCAGGTGTAAAGAAAAAGTAATAATACGGTAACAATGGTGTTGTGTGTTAACCTGTATTTTAATTCTTGAATTTTTGAGATAATATCTTTTTTCAAAGATCACTGGAACTGAAGCAGTCTAGTTATGGCATTTATTTTTTTTTAAGTTTAGTCTCGCAGATCCATTATTACTAAATTGCAAGATGGATTCTCGTGGGGTGCCCCATTAAAACTCTACATAAAAAGACCTTGTGTTGATCCGGCCTGGTTGGGTTTTATGTGGGAAGGACATGAATGCAGAATAGCATAAGTTATTGGATGATCCTGTTATGATCATTTTAGCACTAATGTCCTAGGGAAAGCATGATACAATTTTCCCTGGGCTTCATCATATCACCTGATATCTTATGAAAATATCTTGTCAATGTGATTGGTTGTTTTTGTTTTCTGGCATATCAACCCTTTTTAGGTTATTTAATGCCAAATCAAGTCATTTTGATAAACAAAGAACTTTGGTTGCTTACAATACCTATTGTCATTAGCCAAGTTTGGCTTAGTTGCACAAGGTCAGAAAATATGGGGCACTCAGTGAGAATCAAACTCCAATTAGTCTGTTAATCTAGATTGTTAACCATTACACTATACAATGTATTTTCGGTGATATTTGTACTTATTGAACGAGGAAGAATTGATTGATTTTTTTAATAAAATCAATCAAAATAACAACTTATCTATAAATTCATGGGGTGAGGGGTGGTGACAATTTGATTTTGCTTATTTATTTTATAGACTGACCTTCTACATTGCTTCTATTCTATTTATTTATTCATTAGCTAATAATATTTTCTGAAAATTTTTATTCTCTGGATCTTATATGTTCTGTTGAAATTATCCTAGGCATTTCACAACCTTATGCACTTAATTACACACCCATACAATCAGTCAATCATCAAAAGTCAACAGCCATTTAGAAAAACATACAGACTATCAATTATTACACGAGTGTTCATACGGGAGACAAATATAGTGACATTTATATAATTATAGTTTCAGGCTGACCTTTGACCCATGACCCCCAAATTCATTGATTTATGGAATTCATTTTTGAAGCCACAGGGTTTAATTCTAGTCTTTCCCATTCTGTCTGAATTTCATCCTTACAAAATTATTAATCATCTAGAGGTCAAAGCCATTTTGTTTTTGCCTATAAATTTGGCCTATATACGAAAAATTATATGGTATCTTTTTATTTTAATTACCAATCATCTACAAATGGATATATGTAAAATGATGCATCCCACTTGAATTCATCAATATTTTCTCTCAACTTTTTCCTAGGATCAGTGTGTAGTATCTGTGTAAGTACTGGTTTAGAACAGTTGGTAGAGTGTCCGACTAAGAACCACAAGGTTCCGGGTTCAATAAGGATCAGACTGTAACTGTATCTGTGCACTCTGCCTAGAATCAGGGTGTATTATCACTATACTCTGCCTAGGATCAGTGTGTAGTATCTGCGCACTCGGCCTATGATCAGTGTGTAGTATCTGCACACTCGGCTAGGATCAGTGTGTAGTATCTGCACACTCGGCCTATGATCAGTGTGTAGTATCTGCGCACTCGGCCTAGGATCAGGGTATAGTATCTGCACACTTATATAATACACATAATATTTTATATATATGGATTCCTTTATTTTACCATTTGTTAGATTTTATTATTTGTACTAATCCTTTTTTCTCTCTTCCCTCTTCTTTTTTTTTTTTCTCCGAACACTTTTTCCTTTTTTTATCTTAAGCTGACAGCTGTAGATGTTCCTCAGCTTCTGAAAGTGAAGGTTTGTATGGTCTGCTGCTTGCACTTTGAATTTGAATTTTTTTAATGAAAAAACCCACAAAATGACTAAATCACAATAAGAAACTGTTCTTTGTTTTTTTTTTAAAAAGACAAACTAATAATCACATGTTTTTTGGGGTTTTGTTCTGCATTATCATCACCATTTCCACTTGAACCTTCTTCATAACAGCAGTCAAGTGCCCTCCATATTCAATTTCCCTCGTATTTTTTTTTCCTTCTTTTTTCTTTTGCTGTTTCACTGAGCGATCATTAACAGTGATTCCGCTGATTTCACTACAGTCATTTGGAATGCTGGACAAATGACTTGCAAGGAACTACTTGGTATCATATCATCTGACAAGATATCTCCTGAGATATTATAATAATGATGAAATTATTGCGTACAGTGCTCAGGTGCACTACAACTCATCAAAGGCTCATGTATAGTATCATATATATAATATTGATATTCCTCAATCTTCCAACCTTATTATCGTGCAACACCCTCTGCGTTAAAAATGAGACCATCCAAATCATCCAAATGAAATGCAAAAATATAAATACTTATTATCTGATGTTGCTTATCTGCCAAATTCTAATTTCTTAGGTGTGTTGTCACCCCAGCTAAATAAAATAGACCATTCCATTTTATTAGAAAAAAAGAACGGAGATGCTAGCAGAAAAATATAAGAAAGAAAGGGTAGGAGACAGATAGAAGAGAGGTTGAGAACACTAAAACAATAACCTAATCTGTTTCAATCGAACATAAAAAAAAAACGAAGAAGAAATTAAGAAAGAAAGAGTGAGAGAGAGTTAAATCAAGATTCTTATAGTTTTACATATTGAAATATTTGCAATAGCTCTTAAGTAAACATATCAAAACATAATAATTAAATTATCATGCTGGGTATATCCACAGGTTCCTGCTAGTAGTTAATAACTAGGCTTTGCTTAGATATAACACAAGACTGAAGTATGGAGACCCAGTGAAGCTTGATTCACTGACAATGATTTGCCAGCCAAGCTGATAACCATTACACTATCCAAGTGTTACATATATATAAGAATCTCTATCTTCATTTTTTTTTAATTTAAAAAAATCTCCCCTTCGCAAGAAAAAAAAAACCTCCATGGGAACAGAATAATATATATTAGATATATAATTGTGTATTCCTTGAATCTCTTTCTCACCATTCTGTCCCTACTCGGTCATTGTTCCTGGCAGGTTCTAAACTTAGCATCCAGTGTCCATACCAGAACCATTGTACCTAGGTTTACTAGTTAGCTAACACTGGTGTTCTAGCATGTCTTGTTTTGTCTCAATGGTCACATTGCTGCTCTTACACACTTTTGTTTTCCTGTTTATTTTTTAAATTTATTTTGTGCAGAATGCCCAATATTTAAAAAACAAACCTATATGAATAATGATTGAACAAGAAACAGTTGTCATGGACTATTAAATTAAAAAAAACAAACATTGATTATTACTTAATAGTATGGTAGAATATAAAGCAATATAACTGATAAATTAAAGCCACATATTAGAATTGTTCACATTTTCTGAAGAATTACAAATATTTGAGAGGTCAGTATATAGAATAGCAAGGAATATAAAATGGAATTGGATTTACACTACAAAAACTTTTTAAAAACCAAACAAAAAAGCCTATAAAACAATAGCATTAATGAAGCTATCTTTGAAAAAATTCAATATGGGTTGTCATAATTTTAAAACCTTAGAATTCCTTAATCTTAGAAAAAACCCTGTTATTAGAAGGCTTACAAATGATAAATTAACAAATTAGAAATAGATTTTCTCAGCTGGAATTCAGCCACTAAGTTTGTTGCATTCTGTATAGACAATCCTATTCCTCGAAATGTTTTCATTTCTTTTTGCCGCTATTCAATTACTTCTCGTAGTTAAGACTCTGAAGACAAAATGCACTTATCAACAGGTTTCTTAATCGTTGAAAACATTTTGGTCTGATATAAAGTTAACACGAGAGATGAAATCTAAATCTGTTCTCATTAAATCTAGGATGAAAAAGAAAAAAAAACTGGAAGTCCTTTGGGGGTGATAATTTAAGGATTGAGTCCCACTTGCTAAAAAAAGGATCCCTAAGGGAGATAACTTTTAGGGATCTTAAGCTATTATATCTAACACCACATAGTATATTAACTTCAAGATAGTGCCTCAAATAACTGACACTCAGTTTAAAGGCTATATTTGTACTTGTTCAGTCCCAAGCTTTTATGATACTGACTTTTAAAACAGCATAATTATTTGTTGTGTATTGTGATTTGTATTTCTTTCATATTTTTCATTTTTAAAATAATTTTTACTTAGTAATATCTAAATATGATAAAGAAAAAATATTTAATCTCTTTGCTAACTAAGAGTTTCTTTCTCAAAAGAAAAACACAAATCTGACAAAATTGTGTGGAAATATTATTTGAGAATAGTTATGAAGTCTAATGTAAATAGAAAATAGTTACTTAAAACCATAAAATTAGTATAATTATATATACAATTGGTATTAGATAGGAATAAACTGAAATCCTCACAACTTGTGCAAAATTATTTTCATATTGGTAGGAATACTAATCATATAACTACATGCAAAAAACAAAAAACATTTAAAGTACCCAATACCAAGGTTTAACGCGCTACCAAAAATGTAACAATAAATGTACGATAAACGTGATTCCTAACTTTAAACATAAATACCCTTAGACAGATTGACGCATAGCGTAAAATCAAAGCAATCAATCAATCAATGTCAAAAACGTAAAAATGATTATTCATTCATTTATTCATTGTAAATCAATTTATCAATTGAAAATGAATACATTGGGTTGTGCATAATTATTGCCGCTTTTTTTAATGATAATTTTGTTGGAAAAAACCGGCAATAATTAATGCACCAACCAATATAATGATTTCTTTTTGAGTAATGGGAGGCAACTTCTACTTTGAATAAAAAAACGGACAAGAGGGAGAAATTCATGTCACTGACTCTTTGCACTTAACCATTTTTTTTTACTTACATCCATCATTACACATCTAAACATTGTTTTCAACTAATATTTTGTTTGCTTTATGTTATTGCTTTTTTTCTTGTTGTTGTGTGTTTCTTTTTTTGTTTTTATGTTAGTGCTTTTTGAAGTAACAGCTGCTCTCTGCTGTTTGTTGCTGTAGTCAGATTAGTTTAGCACTGCATATTCTCCCAATAGTTAGCGCACGACTACAGGATTGTTATTGTTTGGTGTGTGTTGTTCTTAACCTTTTTTAAAAACCAAAATTAACTTTGCATTTTGTCTTTTGCTTGTATATATGAATATTGCTGCTTGTTTTTATTTTTTTAATCTATTTTTAGATTTTTGTAAGCCTTTTTCATTATAATATATATATATATATATATATATATATATATAATATAATGTTAAGGAAAAACTGACTTGGGAGTTTTTAAAAAAAATTAAAGTGTCAAATGTCCAATCTATGGAGCAAATATAAAAACTAATACTTACAATATCGCACTTCTCTTCACTGTAACTCAAAATCTCAGGTTGGCTACCATTCATCAGACAGTGAAAAAGACTTTTATGTCTGACAATTGTATATGTATTACCGCAACCCTCTCCCATGGGCAAATGTGACAAAGCATGTTTTTTAAGCGAAATTAAAGCTGATTTGAATTTTTAAAATCATATGGCTAATTGAACTCCTTCCTTTTATGTTGCAGGATATTTTGTGTGCAATATTGTTAACTAATGCTTTTAGTTTATATAATTATATTATAGTTGTTGAGTATGGATATGATTAGATTACTACAACCAATAAGAATTTTATAGTGCATGGCTATTATTTACTAATGAACATTTTCATTTTTAAATCTCTAAGAGTATAAAAATATTAAAAGTTTATACCTCTTATAAAAAAATCTTTTTCTATATGATTATAAACCTTAACAAATTAGAAACACCTATACCAAATTTTTTATTTTACGTTCATCCAGAACAATATTTACATGTGTTGGCTCAATATTTTGCTGTATGGAGTCATATGTATAGTATATATATATATATACCTAAAATAAATATTTCACCTTCCTTGTTGAGTTTCAACTAAAGTATTTTTTCAAAGACACACATTTTTATTTAATGAAACCAACACGAAAAGTTGAAATAACATTTATTTTTAGTTTTATTCTTGCTCTGCTTGCAGTGTTGAACCTCTTTCGATTTAAGGAAAACGTTTTTAAAAGGATTGTTCATTCAATCTATATTTTAAATATAGAAATGATACCTTGTACAGATATGCATTGATAATACTCTTAATATATAAAAAGACACAAATCTTTATATATATATTTGAGTTCTCGGGGGTTTTGTTATCCTATCAAGGGAAACCACTTATATCATCCACCTCGTTTTATATTATTAAAATATATATATATATATATAATAAGGAATTACTCAGAAATATGATATCAAACTCTGTCATTATTACGAATAAATAGATGTTTTAAAGAATTGTTAGTATAGAATAATATTTCCTTTTCAATGAATATATCATTATTAATCAATTTTTATTTAATTTTTTTTCTAAAATGAAGCTTGTTAAATATCACAAGTGAAAGAAGATCATATTTATTAAAGAATACACTTTCTCGCTCTTATGCAATATTTTTCATAAAACGACTGCAAATTAGTGTTTTTTATGTGTAAGCTTTAGTTTTTATGAAAAAATATTTGCATTAAAGCGAGAAGATTGTATTTCTTTAATTAAATATATCTTCATTTCACTTTATTAACAAGCTCATTTAGAAAAAAAAAATTAAAAAAAATTGAAATAATGATTATATTCATTGAAAAGAAAATATATTCTTATACTACAATGTTCTTTAAACCATCTATTTATTCGTATAATGACAGAAGTTTGAGTATCATATTTCATGAGGCTAATTCCTTATTAATTATATATATACTATATATGTATATATATATATAAAACGAGTGGATGATTATCAAGTTTTCCTTGAGTAGATTCAACCAAAACGAGAACTCAAATTATATATATAAAAGATTTGTGTACTTTTTTAATATATTACAGAGTAATTATCAATTGAATATCTGTACCAAGTATCCATTTCTATATTTAAATATAGATGAATGAACAAATCCTTAAAAAACGTTGTTTCCTTAAATCAAAAGGTGCCTTCAAACACTGGCAAGCAGAGCAAGATAAACCTAAATTAAATGTTATTCACTTTCTCGTGTTGGTTTCATTAAATAAAATGTTGTGTCTTTGAAAAAAACTTTGTAATGAAACTCACACAAGAATGAAATAATTTTTTAGTTCAATATATATATATATATACATTATGACTCCATAACAAAAAATATTGAGACCCAACACAATGTAATATTGTTCTGATGAAGTTAAAAATAAAAAAATTTGGTATAGGTGTTTCTAATTGTTAAGTTTATAATCAATAGAAAAGATTGTTTTTTTAAAGAGGTATAAACTTTTAAAATATTTATATTACTCCTAATGATTTTAAAAAATGAAATGTTCATTAGTAAAATTATAGCCCAATCACTATTAAAATTCCTTATGGTTGAGTGCAATCGAATCATCTACTCAAACGGGGGTATATATATAGTATATATAAAATAAAAAGCATTAGTTTACAAATGCACGACAAAATATCAGCAAACAATAAAAAGAAGGCGAGTTCAATTAGCATATATTTTAAAAATCAAAATCAGCTATTTTCCTAAAAAACATGAACCTTATGTCACATCGTTGCCCATGGGAAGGGGTTGGGAAATACAATATACAATTGTCGACAGTAAAAAGTCTTTTCACTGTCTGTGATTGTGTAGCCAACCTAGATTGAGTTACAGCTGAAGAGAGTGCAATATTGTAAGTATTATTTTTATATTTCTTCCCATAGATGAACATGCACTTATTTTTTTTTAAAAACTCCCCAAGTCAGTTTTTTTCCTCTTAAATTTATATATATATATATATATTATATATATATATAATATAATGAAAAGGCTTTAACAAAAAAATCTGAAAAAAAAAAAATAATTTTTTAAAAAAACAAAAATTTAAATAAAAAAAAACCCAAGCACAAAATATTCAATAAATACAAGCAAAGACACAATGGACCAAAAATTAAATTTGGTACTAACAAAAGGTTAAGAACAACAACCACACCAACAAACAATAAAACAATCCCAGTAGGCACTAAACTATGGGAGAAATTATGCAAGCCATGTTAAACTAATCTGACTACAGCAACAAACAGCAGCAGCATCAAAGTGTTACTTCAAAAAGCAACTAACAAATAAAAACCAAAAAAAAGAAACACACACAAACAAACAAGAAAAAAAGCAGATAACAATAAAGCAAACCAAAATTAGTTGAAACAAAGTTTAGATGTTCAAATGATAGAAGTAAAAAAATGGGTTTAAGTGCAAACAGTTCAATGACATCGAAATTATCTCCCCTTTGTCCGTTTTTTAATTCAAAGAGAGTTGCCTCCCTTTACTTCAAAAAAGCAAATCAATATTGGTTGGGCATAATTATTGCGGCTTTTTTCAACCAAATACATTAAAAAAAAAGCCCAATATTATGCACCCAACCCAATGCATTCATTTTCAATGATAAATTGATTTACAATGAATTAAATGAATGAATAAAATCATTTTTACGTTTTATGATCATTGATTGATTGATTGATTATTTTAAACGCTATGTTCAATCTGTCTAGGTATTATGCTTTTTAAGTTAGGGACACGTTTATCGTACATTTATATTACATTTTTGTGTAGTTAAATGTACTTGGTACTTAAATGTTTTGTTTTTTGCATATTATTATGAATCAAGTATTCCTACCCAATATGAATAATTGCCACTTTTGTAGATTTCAGTATTCTACTCTAATTACCAATATGTATTATATAATTAGACTAATTATATGGTTTTAAGTAACTATTTCTATTTAATAATAACTTCCCAATAACTATTCTCAAAATAAATAATTTTCCACACGAATTTTGTCAATTTTTCTTTTGAGAAAGAAACTCTTAGTAGCAAAGAGATTATAACTATTTTTTCTTTAATTCATATTTTGATATTACTAAGTAAAAATTATTTTAAAAATGAAAAAAAATAGAAAAGCAAATACACTTCACAAACACAAACAAATTTTGCCTTTTAAAATCAGTATCAAAAGCTTTGGACTGAAACAAAGTACAAATATGCCCCTTTAAACCTGAGTTCAAGTATTTGAGCACTATCTTGAAAGTATATTATACCTATGTGTTTAGATAATAAATAGCGTTAAGATCCCCTAAAAGTTATTCCCTTAGTGATCCTTTTTTTGAGGCAATGGACAATCCCTTAAATTATCACCCTTCAAAGACTTCCAGTTTTTTTCTTTTCATCCTAGACTTAATGAACAGCATTTAGATTCATCTCTCCGTGTAAACTTTATAATACAGACCAAAAATGTTTTCACGATAAGAAACCTGTTGATAAGTGCTTTTTCTTCAGATCTTACTACGAGGAAGTATTGAATTAGCAGCCCCCCAAAAAAAATGACAACGATTTCGAGGAACTAGATTGTCTATTACAGAATGCAACAAATTAGTGCTGAATTCAGCTGATGAAAATCCTCATTTCTAATTTATTATCAATTTGAGAAGCTTCGTAAATAACAGGTTCTAAGAATTAAGGAATTTCTAAGTTTTAAATATATGACAACCAATTGAATTTTCAAAGATAGCTTCATTAATTTGCTATTTTATAGCTTTTGTTTGTTTTTAAAAAAAGTTTGTGTGTAAAATCCAATTCCATTTTAATTCCTGCTTCTAATACTGACCTCTCAAATTACTTGTAATTCTTCAGAAATGTGAAACCAATTCTGAATATGTGCTCTAATTTATCATTATATTGCCTCTAATTCAGCCATACTAATAAGAATAATCAATGTTGATTTTTTTAATTAATACCATGACAATGTTTCTTGTTCAATACAATTATCAATATAGGTTTGTTTTTTTAAATATTGGCATTCTGCACAAATAAAGAATTTAAAAAAATAAACATTGAAAACAACAAAGTGTGTAAGCAGCAGCAAGTGACCATTAGACAAACAAGACATGCTAGAACCATGTTAGCCTAAAACTAGTAAAACCTAGTACATGTCTGTATGGACCACTGGAGCTATTTGAACGCTGCCAGGGAACATGACCGATAGGACAGATGTGAGGAGATTAAGGGAAATACACATATATATATATTATATATATATTCTGTTCCCAGGAGATTTTTTTTCTTGCGAAGGGGAGATTTTTTTAATTAAAAAAAAAAATGAAGATAGAGATCTATATATAATGAACACCTTGCGATAGTGTAATGGGTTATCAAGCTGTGGCAAATCGATCTGTCAGGGAACAAGCTTCACTGGGTCTCCTACTGTCCATCTTGTGTTATATCTAAGCAAACGCCTCCATATTATTTAACTGCACTAGCGGACCTTGGAATATACCACAGCATATAATTTAATTTATGTTTGATATGTTATTAAGAGCTAGCAAATATTCAATATGTAAAAAACTATTAAGAATTCTTGATTTAACTCTCTTCACTCTTTCTTCTTAATTCCTTCCTCTTTTTTATTATGTTCATTGAAACAGATTACGTATTGTTTTAGTGTTCTCAACCCTCTCTAATCTGTCTCTACCCGTTTCTTTCTGTATATTTTTTCTGCATAGCATCTCCGTTTCTTTTTTTCAATAAAAATGAATGGTCTATTATTTAGCTGGTGTGACACACACCTAAGAAATTAGAATTTGAGATAAGCAACAATCAATAATAACAGTATTATATTTTTGCCATTTTCATTTGGATGATTTGGATGCGTCTATTTTAACCAGAGGGTGTTGCAAGATAATAAACGGTGGAAGATTGAGAATAGACAATATCCGAGCAAATTATATATATACTATACTATGAGCCTTTGATGAGTTGTAGTGCACCTGAGCACTTACGCAATAATTCATCATTATTATAATATCTCAGGAGGATATTTGTCAGATGATATGATACCAAGTATTTCTTCAAGTTCATTTCCAGCCATTCCAAAATGCTGTAGTGAAACAGCGGAATCACTGTTAATGATCCTCAGTGAAAACGCAAAAAGATAAAAGAAGGAAAAAAAAAAATACGAGGAATTGAATGGAGGGCACTTGACTGCTTTATAAGAAGGTTCAATTGAAAATGTGATGATAATGCAGAACAAAACCCCAAAAACAGTGATATCTAGTTTCTTTTTAAAAAAAAAACAAAGAAACAGTTTCCCTATTTGGATTTAGTCCTTTGTGCCGTTTTTTTCATTAAAATAAATCAAATTCAACAGTGCAGCAGCAGGACCATACAAACTTTCACTTTCAGAAGCTGAGGAACATTACAGCTGTCAGTTAAGATAAAAAAAGAAAAAGTGTTCGGAAAAAAAAAAAAAAGAAGAGGGAAGAGAGAAAAAATTAGTACAAATAATTGAAAAATCTAACAAATGGTACAAATAAAGGAATCATATATATAAAATTTAGTGATCTATATAAGTGTTGCAGAACGTATACGCTGAATCCTAGCCGGTGGCAATTACTACACACTGATCATAGGCCGAGTGTGCAGATACTACACACTGTCCTAGGCGAGTTCAGATTACTACACCACTGATATAGGCCGAGTGTGCAGAATACTACACACTGATCATAGGCCGAGTGCGCAGATACACGCACTGACCTAGGCAGAGGTTATAGTGATAAACACCTATTCTAGCAGAGTGCACAATACAGTTACAGTCTGATCCTATTGAACCCGAACCTTTGGTTCTTAGTCGGACACTCTACCAACTGTTCTAAACCAGTACTTACACAGATACTACACACTGATTCTAGGAAAAAGTTGAGAGAAATATTGATGAATTCAAGTGGATGCATCATTTTACATATATCCATTTGTAGATGATTGGTAATTAAAATAAAAAGATTACCTATAATTTTTCGTATATAGGCCAAATTATAGGCAAAAAACAAAATGGCTTGACCTCTAGATGATAAAATTGTAAGGATGAAGATTCAGACAGAATGGAAAGACTAGAATTAAACCCTGTGGCTTCAAAAATGAATTCCATAAATCAATGAAGTTGGGGGTCATGGGTCAAAGGTCAGCCTGAAACTATAATATATAAATGTCACATATTTGTCTCACCCGTATGGAACACTCGTGTAATAATTGATAGTCTGTATGTTTTTCTAAATGGCTGTTGACTTTGATGATTGACTGATTGTATGGGTGTTAATTAAGTGCATAAGGGTTGTGAAATGCCTAGGATAATTTTCAACAGAACATATAAGATCCAGAGAATAAAATTCAGAAAATATTATTAGCTAATGAATAAATAAAAGAATAGAAGCAATGTAGAAGGTCAGTCTATTAAAAATAAATAAGCCAAAATCAAATTGTCACCCCCCTCACCCCATGAATTTATAGATAAGTTGTTATTTTGATTGATTTTATATAAAAATCAATCAATTCTTCCTCGTTCAATAAGTACAAATATCACCGAAAAAAAGTACATTGTATATTAATGGTTAACAATCTAGATTAACAGACTATTGCGAGTTTGATTCTCACTGATGCCCCATATTCGTACCTGTGCCAAACTAAGCCAACTTTGCTAATGACAATAGGTATTGTAAGAACCAACAATTTTCTTGTTTATCAAAATGACTTTGATTTGCATAAATAACCTAAAAAGGTTGATATGCCAGAAAACAAAACAACCAATCACAGTTACAAGATATATCAAGATGGGTGATATGATGAAGCCCAGGGAAAATTGTATTCATGCCTTTCCTAGACATTAGTGCTAAAGATCAGCTAAACAGGATCATCCAATACACTCTATTGCATTCATGTCCTTCCCACACATAAAAAAAAACCTCCCACAGGCCGGATCAACACAAGGTCTTTTATGTAGAATTTTAATGGGCACCCCACGAGAATCATCTTGCAATTTAGTAATAATGGATCTGCGAGACTAACTTTAAAAAAAAAGAAATGCCATAACTAGACTGCATTCAGTCCAGTACTTTGAAAAGAATATTATCTCAAAAATTCAAGAATTAAATACAGGTTAACACACAACACCATGTTTACCGTATTATTACTTTTTTTCTTACACCTGAATTGTGATAGCCTCTAAATCAACTCTCCTAACTAACTTTTTTGTTCACCCCCTTCTATCCGGCAACGCTGGGTTGCCACTTTGGTATGCTATAAGTAGGAGAATGACAGTTACCAATAATTTTGGGGGAAGTTACTTCCTTTACATGATTTTTATCTAATTGATTAAATACGTAGACATGATTAAGCAAGAAAATAAATATTCAGCCTTACATCCAAATAAAATTTCTAGATAATAAATAAATGCTGTCACTTTGAAATTAGAACAAGTGGAATATTGCTCAGCACTAAATTAGAGTTATTTGAAATTATTTGTTTGGTTTCTTGTTTAATGGCATATCAACCATCATGGGTTATTTAATGCCAAACCCATTCTTGTAGAAGAACAGTAGTGTACTATCTAACCCTTAGCTGGGAGGATGCAGCGCTCCTACCTTTCCAGAGTTTTAGTCCAAACACTAAAGTTCAGCCTAGTTACTATGATGTCGTAGTTCAGCATATTGCCATTACACCATCGATCTTTTCTATTTGAAATATAGAACAGCATAAAATTGCTCCCTACAATACTAAATGTTCATTTTTTTCTATTATTTATTTACTAGATGTATATTTTCAAGAAATTCTATAAATGCAATTTAGAATGTATAGATATCTATATATTACTAATCAGATACTTTTATTAACTGCAACTTTATTATTTTAATATTATTAACATTGACCAGTTCTGTCTCAAATATATATATATTTACCAACTTCTATTGCGAATTCATGGTCAATTTCTTAAGCGGAGTTTCACAGTTTAAATTCAGTTTTCCCTCTCCTATACAGGTTCTAACAAGATTAAAGAGACCAGTCTGCCCTACTATTTACCCATAACTGGAAGGAGATAGTTGGATTTATACTTTTTCCCAAGGGTATTATGCTATGTGAAATGCAAACAGCCTGTCTGGGATTTGAACTCTGGTTGTCAAGTCATTTCCTGATAACTATGACACAACATGCTTCCTGCTTTAAGTATTACCAACAGAATTACCATGGATTATATATGTGTTATATCAGCTGATACCTTCCTAGGCGTTTCCTTAAGGGAAGCCTTTCTCTCAATATTCTGAAGTAGGAGGTAGTATGCGGGCTAATAACTCTGAATGTTTTGAAGTCAAACTTTATTTAGAGTCATTATCTAATAACCCTTGTGGGCTATTTAATGCCAACACCACCCTTGTAAAAGAACAGTAAAAAAGTCGTTGGGGCGGCCTAATGTCGGTATCAGCAATGCAGCGAGGTAGTCTATCCCCTTTTCACTAGCGCTAGACCAAGGAGATTATTTTTAGCGTCTGAGGGGAGCGCCACACCTACCATCACGCCTTACTTTACCGCACAGATCCCTGGCTACTCATATGCTGGGAGTTGGCATGAGGCGGGGTATCGAACTAGGAACCTTGTGTTTCTAACGAACGTTTCTACCGACTGAGCTAACCCGGCCCATAAAAGAACAGTAGTGGTACTATTTAACAATATTGATGGTATTAGGGAGGGGGGGTTCATACCTTTTCCAAGGATATTATTCAAAAGTGAATGGAATGTAATAGCCTGACTGGAGATTGAACTCATTAGTACAATGTCACATTCCAGCACGTTATATATTACACCACAGGACTTCCCCACAAAGTGATTACAAAGAGCCTTGGATAGATTTGAAACTCAGCTTAGAGAGTTCATTTTTTTTAAGTTTTTTAATAACATTAACCATCTGATGCAAAATATCAGAAAAAAGCGTATTTGAAAATCCTGGCATCTGAATTCTAGACAAAATCAAAAGAAATAGAAAAAGAGAAAGAAGAAAAAAACCTAAAAAAACAAACCAATAAGATGTGTAGATAGAGGAATTAAGTATAAATAATCAAATTTAAGTAAATTATCATGCCAGAAAATTCAGCAAACACCATGTATGACATGCAGAACACTGGACAGCTATTTCAACCTTATTGGTCTTTTCAGCAGTGTATACCACAATCTTTGTCACTGGTTTGATCTCAAGTGCCAAAGATTGTGATATACACTGCTGAGGAGACATAATAAGTTCGAAACAAACCGTCCAATGTTTTGCATGTCATACACGGTGTTTGCTGAATTTCTAGTCGTGGTAATTTACTTACATTAAAAAACAATAAGACAAATGAACGTAAAAGATAATAATTTCTACTTTTCGACTCCAAAGAGTTTCCTGTCTGTTATTGACAAGTCGGCAGTAGCCATCGATGAGATCAGCCATATCCTCCGCCACAGCCAGTGAAACGCAGCTTAAGATTAGTGGCTCTGTGGCACCGGCAATCTTCAGTTGTAGCACCCCCTTGCTGTCATCAGAGTTTGGTGACAACGTTTGGATGGATTCCACGTCATGAAAGTCTGCCAATGTGAGTCGGCTGTGAAAGAAAGGGGAGAAAAACTTTAAATACAAAAAGATAATTTTATCAATTGACAACTGAAGATTAATGGTTATATTAGGGTTCAAAAAATGTTATCATTGAGATTATAGTGTTTTCAGAAAAAATGTTATTCATTTGAGATGTATAGGGGTTTCAGAAAAAATTGTTATCATTTGAGATATATAGGGTTTCAGAAAAATTGTTAATTTTGAGATGTATAGGGTTTTCAGAAAAATTCATATCATTTGAATGAGGGGTTTCAGAAAATTTATCATTTGAGAGTTATAGGGGTTTCAGAAAAATTATCATTTGAGATGTAATAGGGGGTTTCAGAAAAATCATATCATTTGAGATGTATAGGGGTCAGAAAAATTCATATCATTTGAGATGTAAAGGGTTTCAGAAAAATTGTTATCAGGGTTCAGAAAATTGTTATCATTTGAGATGTATAGGGGGTTTTCAGAAAAATTGTTATCATTTTGAATGTATAGGGGTTTCAGAAAAAATTATCATTTGAGATGTATAGGGGTTTCAGAAAAATTTTATCATTTGAGATGTATAGGGTTTAAGAAAATTCATATCATTGAATGTTTCAGAAAATTTTTCATTTGAATGTATGAGGGGGTTTCAGAAAAATTGTTATCATTGAGAGTTAAAGGTTTCAGAAAAAATTGTTACCATTTGAGATGTATAGGGGTTTCAGAAAAAATTGTTGCATTTGAGAATGTATAGGGTTTCAGAAAATTGTATCATTTGAGATGTATAGGGGGTTTCATCAGAAAAATTGTATCATTGAAATGTATAGGGGTTCAGAAAATGTTACCATTTGAGATGTATAGGGGTTTCAGAAAATTGTTACCATTGAGATGATAGACATTTGAATAATAGGTGTTTCAGAAAATTGTTATCATTTGAGATGTATTGGGTTTCAGAAAATTCATATCATTTGAGATGTATAGGGGTTTCAGAAAAATTCATATTACTTGAGATGTATAGGGTTTCAGAAAAATTGTTATCATTTGAGATGTATAGGATATTTAAGAAAAACTGATATTTGAGATGTACAGAGTGTTTCAGAAAAATAGATATAATTTTAATCTAATTATCTCAACTTTTAACAGTGAGTGTAGAAATGACTAAAAATTCTAGGTTTAATGTTTTTTTTTTTTTTCATCAATAGAAATGCCATTCACTCAAATAGAAAAGTTCTGTTATAAGCCAGTTTCTCTCAGTTCTCCACTGGGATGGCAGTATTCCTCAAAATTCCCTTGAGGCAGTCCATAAAACTAAATTTGAACTCAGATTGCCAATTCCATTTCATACGATGATAGCCAAGAAGCTCATGGGAAGGCAGGCACAAAAAATGCATAGATCCCCTCAGCATTCCCCCTCGGGGGGGGGCATCTCAGGGACTGGGCAATAAACCGAGCCCTGGCTCTTTAAATCAAGGGGGTAGGTGCTGCCTCGGGAAATGATACCCTGGGATCACGCTATTAATTTGAATTCCAGGTCCAATGGCCGAAGCCATCAGACACACGCCCTCAAGGAGGGGAGAAGAATAATAGTGGTACCCATAGCTGGGGGGATGAGAAGGTTTATACCTTTACCAAGAGTATTTGTCCAAAAGTGAACCTAATAATATGACTAGAGTCCAAACTCACTTACTACAATGTTGCAGTCCAGCATGTTAACCACTACGCCACAGAGATGCCGCTGTTACATTAATGAACCTGATATTATAATTTGGGGGTTGTTTGAAGACATTCTGACATACAGGGGGGGGGTATATGGTTACAAGTCCTGTTGGCCTTCATGGTTTAATGCACTAAGTAATGTTTAATTCAAACTATTTGGGAGTGCCTATTATATAAGCAGGAAATATCATGTATATCTTTTTTCTTCTAATGACTCAAATTATTTTATAAATCCAGTTCATACAAAAAAAAAAAAAACACACACTGTGATACTAAAAAGAGTTGATTAGTTGGATTTTACAGAATGTAAACTCATTAGGTCATTTTATGACCAAGACATTTTTGCTTTATTCATTCTTGATGGGTACTCAATTTTTTTTTAAACACATTTTTTTAAACTCATGTTTTTCTATTTAGCCCATAGATGGGACTCTAACAGGTACTACCACTCTGCATTAGAGTGGACTTGGGAGTAATGGTCATGAAGGAGTACTCCACATTTCCCAGAGCTCCAAAATTGGAACTTCATCATCATATAGAGTTTAACATCATACCCAGGACACAGACCCTCAGCCACCGCATTCTAGCACATATATAATAAAAAGGGTTGAGGCTTGCCAAAAGGGCAATAGAGTTGGGACAATCATATAGGTGCTAGGGCTTAACATGACTAGCTGATTGACCAGATGGGACAAATATGAGGCACCTGTGGTGTAATGGTTATTGTCATAGTAAATGGTCACTGCGCAGGAGTTCAAATTCTAGACGAGGCTGGTAGTTTCACAGGGCACTTGGGAAAGGTATGGATCTAACTATTCTCCCTCCAGTTATGGGTAAATAGTAGAGCAGACTAGGCTCTTGAACCTTGGTATGACAACCAGTCTAGGACAAAAAAACTGACTTGTTAAACTCCACTTAAAAATTGACCTTGTGTTACGTCCTGCTTGTGCAGGACGTAACACAAGGTCAGTTTATATACGTATATACAAATATAAAACAATGTATTTATTGTGCATTTGTCTTTTCTACAGCATCTATATATTGATATTCATGTTCCTTAATTTCATGACTGTTATCATCTTGCAACACCCTCTGGTTCAAAATGAGATCCTCCAAATCATCCAGGATGGAATGCAAAAATATAAATCCAGATTATCTGGGGGTGCTTATCCGCTGAATTATTTCTTATGAGTGTCGTCACCTCAGCTAAATAATGGACCATTTCCAATTTTATTATAAAGAAAGGGAAGAAAAAGGACATGCTACACAGAAAAATATAATAAAAAAGAGAGATGGGGAAAGATAGAGGGGGGTAGCATGCAGAAGCAATAATGTTAATCTGTTTCAAATGAATATAATGAAAAGATGAAAAGAAGGAAAGAAAGAAAAAAAAACAGTGAGAGAGACAGAGTTAAATCAAGATTATTATACTTTCCACATATTGAACTTTTTTTCAATAGCTCTTAAGTAAACATATCAAACGCTGTGATAATTATATTATCATACTGTGGTATATCCACAGAACCTGCTAGTCATCTATTAATTGCCCATCTCCATGTAATAGACTCTCCAATGATATACATTCTTTTTCTGTTGCATCAACATATACATTAGCCACTACACTATAGGCAAATAGATATGTCTAAAAATCCTTTGTAATTGATAGGACCATGCAAAAAAAAACAAAAAAAAACAATCTCTTAAGAAACAACTATACAAAAAAATGTAAAGGTGAATGTACAATGAATATGATTCCCTAACAGTTAGCATAAAATAACCCTAGACAGGTGACATGCCATTAAGATAAATCAATTAAACATACCCTTTGATTTTTTTCATGGATAATAACTATATTCAAAATAATAAAAATGGAAATTTGGTGTTTGTGTTGTCACCGAAACTATGATACTGCTTACATCACAATACCCTTAGGAATTGCATAAGTTTATAAATGAGTATTAATTTTTAGTCAAAATCAATAATACATAGAATATGTTATTTATTAATACTGTCTCTATGAGTTAGATTGTTATTGTGCATTTAAAATCCTGCAATGTACTTATATATCATGAAGAAATAAAGGTTTACATGATATATGGTGAGGTTAATTTGCATAGTGGTTTAACAAAATTGGGTTTAATAAATAATTACTTGGTGTTATTGATCTGTAATATTATTGTTTTATTCTCCAACATATTAAAATCAATCCTATTAAAGATTTTATATAGAAACCAATAAAAAATACTAAAATTAATTGTAATCTTTTATATAAGTTCTTATTGAATTTTGTAGTCTTTCTCATTCAATATATTTCATTACATTAAAACTTAAAAATACTTATGCCTGGTGGTGCATATTCTTGCTAGTGAAAAAAAAAAAAAAATTCTGTATATTTATGTTTAGCTACAAAAAACTTTAAAAAAAAACTGGTGTTGAATTTTTTTTTTTTTTTCAAATCTTACAGACAGAACAGACGTCTCTTCACAATTATTAATACAAATGAAAAATTAATTCCTTTTCACCCCCCCCCCCAAAAAAAAATAACAAAATGACTAGAACATTAAATCAAACATAAGACAAATGAAAAATCTTAAATATATATATATATATAATATATATATATAAATATATATATATATATATATATATATATATATATATATAATATATATATATATATATAAATATTACCTTTGGGACGGAGATTTCAACCACAAATAAAACAAAACTAGATTTTTTTTTTTTTTTTTTTTCAAATGCAAAACATCTTCCATCTGTACAGACAGACATCTCTTCACAATTATTAATACAAATGAAAAATTAATTCCTTTCACCCCCCACAAAAAATAACCAAAATGACTAGAACATTAAATCAAACATAAGATAAATGAAAAATCTTTAAAAAAAAAATATTATATATATAAATATTACCTTTGGGACGGAGATTTCAACCACAAATAAAAATGAAACTAGGATGAGAATGAATACGAAAGGGGGGAAACCTTTCCAACTGTCAGCTGAAGCTTGTAAAGCTGGAATCTGATGCTATTGTTGTAATTGTCATCTTTTTATTTTATTTATTTATTTATTACAGTGGCATTATCTGTTGGTCAAACAAAAAGAGGATGACCTGACCATGACTCTTAGGGATTGGTTCGAGGAATAAACACAAATGACAAGGTGCGGGTAAGGGGAGGAGAAAGACCTCAGATGAAATAACAAAAAAAATAAAAACAAAAACTCAGGAAATGCTACTCCAGCAGACAAACCGCACAATGTCTTTCCTGAAATTTTTTTTAAACTAAAATCTGGTTGCATATTTTTATTAACTCGTTATTTATCTATTGTAATTGAACTTATTTGTAATTGTAAATTTGAAATGTAAACTTTAAATATGTATTAAAATAAAACAAAAACTATATAGAGATATATAATACCAGTCATGTATTATTAAAAACTCATTTTAAAAAACAATGAAGACTGTCTAACGTTGCATGTTCAAATTTTGAGTGTGTATTTATTCTGTTATGACGATGGGTAATATGACGTAAGCAGGGACGTAATTTTGGTTACAGACAAAAAATGGAAGCGAATCTCCATTATTAATAGATTATCATTATTTTTATTATTGTTATTTATTGTAACAATTGTTATTATTTTATTTATTGTTATTATAATTTATAAGTGTTAATTTTATAAGTCACTTATTTGTAATTGCACTATTGTAAAATTGGGGTTGGTTATTTAAACTAGCAACAATATGCACCTTCTGGGCATAAGTATTCAAGTTTTAATGCAATGAAATATATTAAATTAGAAAGACTAACAAAATTAAATAAGAACGCATATAAAAATGATTACACTATTTTAATTGGTTTCTATATAAAATCATTTGTAAGATTGATCTTCATACATTGGAGAATAAAACAATAATATTAGATCAATAATGCAAAGTAATTATTTATCAAACCCAGTTTTGTTAAAACCAGTATGCAAATTAAACACACCATTATTTCTTAGTGATATATAAAGATACATTGCAGGATTTTTGTAGTTTTTAATACCCTCTCGGAAAAAAAACAGAGTGTGGATTTTATGAACTTTGGTCTTTGCTAGTGTCCAACAATTTTCCTTTATAAAAGGGTATGCACTTAGTCATTTTACACACACACACACACATATATATATATATATATATATATATATGTATATAATGATTTCCAACTGAAATAACGTTAATGGCCCAGTGTCCTGATATTGTCATCTGGTCTGTTAATCAAAATAAAGTTTTCATCATTGAATTAACAGTTCCTTTGAGGAGAATCTTGACTGGGCACATCAGTGTAAGTCGGAAAATATGAAGATCTATGAGAACAATGCGTCAGAAATGGATGGATAACGGATGTATTTCCTATCGAAGTTGGATGCCAAGGATTTATTACCAACTCAACCTTGGCATTTTTGACTAACCTTGGACTTCTCCACCAGACAAGAGGAAATACACAAAAAAGATCCAGGATAAAGCTCTAACCACATCAGCATGGATATGGCAATTTTACAATATGACATCAAACCGACAAAGTCTGGTGGTATCGTGAGATACTGCTGGGCCACTCTGGGTTAGTGGTAATGATGCTTCAGCACTGAAATCATGCCTGAACCCAGAGTCATTGTTGGTTGCAATGCTACTGTGTAAATAGTAGTCATTGTATGAAGATTATTATGACAAGTTTTTAAAAAATGTACTGGGTTTTTGAAGTATGAAAGAATAATGAAAATAAGAATTCAAATGGGCTAATATTCAAGAAATACAGTTGATTTAAAGTTTTGTTTGGATTAATTGTGTACTAGTTTAAGGAGATTCATATAGTTAACTAAGCCAACTACTCACAGTTACTATAAGGATCTTAAACTAGTACACAATTAATCCAAACAAAACTGGTAAGTCAACTGTATTTTTTTAAAATATTAGCCCATTTGAATTCTTAGTTTTACTATTCTTTCAGGCTTTTAAAAAAATTATTTTTTAATTTAAAAAAAACAAAAAAACAAACAATACATTTATTTTTTAACCTGTACATATTCACTGTGAAAAAGTAAGTGTTTTCATATCAGCCCAGATTCAATCTAATCTACCAATATGAAAAAACAAAAACACAATGCGCCTTTATATGGAAAGTCATTAAAGTTTTAAAGGCCTGTATATATGAATGATGGAAATGAGAAATTGGAGATGGAGTCAGAGAATGCCAAACAATTATGAGAGATTGAGAGAGAGAGAGAGAGAGGGGGGGAATGGATTTCAAGAGGAGGAGGAATGTCAAAGTGATGAAGGATTAAAGAAATAGAGGAAATAGAATCGGAAAAGAGACACACAGACAAATGTCCGTTTTAGAATTAAACCTTTAGAAAAAGCAACAACATGACACATGCAAAAATAAATAGATAAAGATATCAAATGTCACAGACACACACACCACACTCACAATATATTGAAAATGGGAAAAAGACAAACTGTTTGCTATTTAGTCAGTTAAAAAGGAAAACGCCACAATTAATTCACTTCAAAATACAATAAAATGAAAAAAAAAAAAAAATTATTGAAATATTGAACATTAAAATTTCAGTGATTCCCAATGATATTTTACCATACAGGGTGGTGGGAAAGCATTGTCACCCCACATAATTTTTTTAACTTTTGTTATTTCTTTCAATAATTATATATATTTACCAACCCCTCCACACGAGCAGGATGCGACACAAGGTCAATTTTCTTAAGTGGGGTTTTAACAGGTTTGAATTCAAAGTCTTCCTTCTTCTAGACTGGTTACCTAGCCATGGTTAAAGAGCCTAGTCTGCCCTGCTGTTTACTGATTGCTGGAAGGAGGAATTGGATTCATACCTTTCCAAGAAATATTAGCCACCCATATGAAATGCCAACAGCTTTGTCTAGGAATTGAACTCCGGTTGACAGTCCATTTCCTCCAACTCTAATCAGTAGACCACGCGCCTTCAATATGATAAGTTATGTAATTATTTTACCTCTAAAAAAAAATAATGAAAGGAAAGAAAGAAAAAAAAAGTGCGAGAGAGAGGTTTAAAGCAAGCATTAATGACTTTTACATATGAAGATATTAAATAGCTCTATTAAGTAAACATATTGTAAATTATATCATACTTGGTATTAAAATAATTGTCGCTTCTTAAAGTATACCCCCTCTGCATGGAATACAGTTAATTCATTCTAAGCCCCACTGACAGAAAATGTGAAGGGGATTGTGGAACACATAGTCATCATGCAGCATCACTTTCTGCAGACAAGCAGGATTCCCATGACTCTCTCCCCCAGCCTGTTCCCTATTTCGGTCATTGCTCTTGACCAGGTTTCTTTTCGTTCTGGAAAGGGGATCTCGTTACTATTTCTAAGGGGGGTGCAATCAATGTATTCTATTGCCTCTTTCTGGCAGATGGGTTGGGTAGTAAAGCATAAATTATTTGTATCAGAAAAAGAGAGTCATAGATTCTGTTTAGAAAAAAAGTTGTCTGCATGTCCAGAAATAGCTCAACCTTAAAAAAACAATATTAATCTTGTTTGTAAAAGTGTTTATAATTCTGCCTGAACATATGTGTTTATATTGGTTTGGGGGTTGTTGTTGAAGGCTATCACAATGAAAAGATAAAGAAAATAAGTGTAACTATGTTGTTTGTAAGCCTGTGAGTTTATTCTTAATTATTTTGAGAAAAAATTCTTCTACAGAGATTTGAAACTGAAGCTGTTGCCATCAGCAACACTGATTCCATTTGTTTCTCTTACTATCTTCCTAATTCTTGCTTGTCCGTCGTGTCGTCATGTGTGTGGTGTGTGTTGGGGGGGGGTTGTTTCTTGTTTTGCATTACCCAAAAAGAAAAAAGAAATTCTTTATATCGTAATTATAATACTCATGTTCCTTAAAAAGTTACAAACTGTTATTATCCACTTAAATTCTTATTTCTTGATGAATATCATCACCTCTTCTAAAAATGGACCATTTCTGTTTTATTATAAAGAAGGCAAAGAAAAGGACATGCTAACAGAAAACAATAATAAGAAAGTATAGAAAAAAAAAAGTTAGTGCAAATAGAGAGAGAGGGGTGAGCACGTGGAAGTGATAACACTAATCTGTTTCAATCAAAACAATGAAAAGATGAAAAAAAGAAAAAAAAAAAAAAAAAAAAGAGTGAGAGAGAGTTAAATATTAAATAAGATTATTATACTTATATATTGAACTATTGCAATAGCTCTTAAGACTTAATAATTAAATTATCATACTCGTGTTATATCCACGGGTCCTGCTAGTTTTGATTCTTTATTAGAGGTAAAAGATGATAAACTCACCGTTGAAGCTTTCTCATTAGATAACTGATACCAACATCTGGGCCTATACTAACTCAACAGAAATACTCCAGCTATACTGTAAATTATTTAATAATTATTAATTATGATATATTATATATAATTTATTAATAATTATTAGACTATACGTTTTGATTTTTATTAGAGTAAAAAGATATATAAACTCAACCGTTGAACGCTTTCTCAGTTTAGATAACTGATACCAACATCTGGGGCCCTACTACCAACCGACAAAATACTCCAGCTTATACTGTAAAACAAAAAAATAATTACATTAAGAATTTGAATAGTGGAAACTATGAATTATTAGAAAAACTAAAAGAAAAAAAAACATCAAAAAAAAAAAGAATGTTAAAAAAAGCAAAAAAAGAAGGGGCCGGGTTAGCTCAGTCGGTAGACGTTCGGCTAGAAACACAAGGTTCCTAGTTCGATACTGTATTGAGTAGCACAGGGATCTGTGCGGTAAAGTAAGGAGCTGATGGTAGGTGTGGCGCTCCACCTCAGATGCTAAAAACAATCTCCTTGTCTAGCGCTATTGAAAAGGGATAGACTCCCTCGCTGACTGGCTGATACCGACTTTAGGCCGCCCCGTCGACTTTACTTTTTTTTTACATGAGTACAAAAGCATACTTGCAAGAGTTATTTCCCTTACATTAAAATTGAAACATTTTAAAATTGATAACCTTCTAGCCATAAATGGGCCTTTTAAAAACGTATCAAGACCAAAAGACCAATGAATTCAAATCTAATTTCTTCAAAATGCGCATTTCACTGAATTTTCCATCGGTTTGGTTGAAATTTTCGGGTAGTCAACCCTTCTTGGGTTATTTGCTATGCCGAAATACGTATTTTTTATTCATTCTGATGGGTTATTCAACATTTTAAGCACATTTTTCAATTTATACTCCTGTTTTCTATTTAACCCATAGATAGACCCTAACAGCGTACTAACCACTCTGGATCAGAGTGGACCTAGGATAATTAATGATGATGAAGGTACTCCACCATTTCCCAGAGTTCCAGAATCGGAAATTACCATCAGATTAGAGTTTAAAAACATACATTAAGACCCTCAGCCACCACCTTCTACGCACTATGTATGATAAAAGGATGGGGCTTACCATTAAGCTATAGGGTTGGACCATCCATATAGTGCCTAGGGCTGGATGTGACCAGTTGATTGATTGGAGGGCCTAAGTAAGGGCCAAAATGGGGTGCTGCATGTCATGGACTGCTCATCAGCAGTTCCATCCTAAGCTCAATGGTTGCCACCCAGGCCACTCGGGTGTGGTGTGTGGGGTCTTACCCCTTTGCAGAGGTGCAGTCGGTGTATTCCTAAAGCTCCAACTGACAAGCTGATATGATCATGTCATGTCATAGAAATTCTAAACTTAAAAGAAAAGAGTGAAATTTGAAGAATTTTTAAACTTACTCCTAAGCCACATTTAAAGCGCTCTGGTTGAACTTGTTACAGTTGATAAAGTCTCAAAGAAACTTGAAAGACACAGTCAGATTCAGTCAGGAAGAGTACATTGTTGAAGCGATGTTGGATTAGTCTCCGAAGGTTCTTGGCCTGAAATTAAAAATATTTAAATTTAAAAGGATTTAATTCAGTCATTCAAATACAGAATTCTTTTTTTCAATAGAAAAAAAATTAGTATTATCTAAACAAAAGAATCCTCAATGAAAATATTTATGAATGGCAATTAATTTTTGTGTCTGTTTGTTTACGGTTGATTAACCCTTTTCAGGTCATTTAATGCTGAAACAATCATTTTGATAAAAGTTTTTATGTTTCAAGTTCTTAATATTTTTCAAATTGGTATAAATATTTTCATTAATTTCATTTGGTTTGATTGTTAGTTAGGTTTAACTTATTTTACAGTCTAAAGTTTTTGGCATTAAATAACCAACAGGTTATATTACCATTATAAAAACCAACAGGTCTATATACCATATAGAATAACCCTATGAGTATTCAATGCCAAAAAACTTTAGAGTGTAAGATAAAAAGTTGGTACTCCAAGTTTCCTTACTGGTGTAATTTGTAGATGTATTTCATGGATGTATCTTAATCATTCTGATTCTGTGTGTGTGTGTGTGGTGTGTGTTTGCATAAACCAAATATTTGATTTTAATAGCATGTCAATACATCTCACCTTATATATGCCAAAAACGTTTAAAGATATATGTTTATTGTACAGTGTTTATATTTAACTTTTTCTTTTGTAGTTATTCCTTAAGAGTTTTTTTTTTTCTTTTGGCACACAGTTATATAGGTAAACCAGGACTAGATGTGACAGAGACACAACAACACTGAGAGGATCTATTCTATAGCTGATTATTAGAAATAACAGGAAGAATACACAGTTAAAAAAAAATTTTTTTTTTTAAAAACAAAAAACAAAAAAACATGGCGCGTATTGTGCTGTTATTTTTTTAGTAGAATTAAATTGTTAATCTTGAAAAAAAAAAAAAAAAAAGAAACTTTACAAATTCTTTCAATCATTTTTTCAAAAAATACTTTTCAAAATTAAAAGAATTTTTTTTTTCCCTTACCTTCATTGATTCAATGACATTTCGATGGTAAAAATCTTTTTCAGTCCGATCTCTTTTTCCAGAGACTCTAAATTTGAATCTGTCTAGGGCAGCCTTAGGCATGTCCTTAAAAGAACCGTCTAGAAAATAAAAATACATATGTTAAAAATTCAAAAAACAATTAGTTTTAAAAGTTTCCAAAGTTTGTATTGATATTCAACAAGCCCAATTCAAAAAATTTATTGGTATGAAAACAAAAGATTTAAAATCCAAAACATTCATTTTCTTCAGATTTATAACTTTATTTTTTATTTGCATGAGGAAACAAAAATAAAACATTCGAAAATAAAATCAAAATGAAATATTTATGCCTCAATGATACATTATAAAATATTTGATTAAATCATTAATGAATAGAAATTGATCTGTGAAAGCATCAAATTTTTCACACTTGTAATTTTTAAGAAAAAAAATTTTTTTTGAATATTGTTTCCTTGGAGAGAAAAAGAAAAAAACACGAAAGAACAAAATAAAAAAAGAAAAAAAGGAAAAAAAGAAAACATAAGAAAAAAGAAGAAAGAAAATAAGGGGGGAATCCCCACCACAAAAATAAAAACACTAAAGAAATTTTAAAACAAAATCAAATTATGACTATAAAATTACAATAAGTAAAAAAAAAAAAAAAATTTAAAAAGAGATTAGTCTCTCGATGATCTTAAAGAATTCTTGTAAAATCACCTTGACCATTTTCAATAGATAAAATAATTTTGACTCTAATAAACAAACTGAAACTGAGCAATAATCCATATTAAAATATCTGATTTTTGTATTTAACATGTTACAATAACAGCCAAAAATGGCAAATCAAGCTAGATTTCTATTAGGGAATAGCATTAAATAATGACAAGAGAATAAAGCAATTTCCAGTCAAATTTGCAACTTAATAATAACAGTATGAAGATCTTTCTTGCAATTCAATTACCTGTAATATCGTGATAGTAACTATTAATGATAATTAGAAAGTACTCTCTACATAATTATGACTTCCTATATAAAAATGTGTTGACTTAGAAGAATATATATATAATATTTATATATATATATATATACCTACTTACATACACCTCATAGGGGTAATGAATAATATAACTATATATGTTTAAACTTATATAAGAGAACCCTACTTTCCGTCTCTCTT
>JALAJA010001227.1:10000-21032 GCA_023376005.1 Doryteuthis pealeii | reverse complement strand
AGCCTTACACCCTTATAACAAACCACTGTGTAGGTTGTTCATTGGGATGAACCCTCATGCGTCGAAATCGCAAGAGAGCCCATCTTTTTAATCTGTATGTATTATACTAAATTTGAGTAAATCAATGATTATTTCCAAAAGGCTTTTTGGTTCATCCTACTTAGTTTAATGACACAAATTGATTCCAAAATATTCCTTACTTCTGGGATTGAGTTATGTTTGAAAACAAAATAATTTTAATTGTTTCTAGTTACTCGTAATTTTGCAATTGATAAAAAAAACTGCCCCCGCCTCTTACTTGACATTCTGAAATTTCTTCCTCTCTTTATATATACATTGATTTAACTACTCATTGTATATATATCAGTTTTAATCTGAGAGTAAAGAGAGATTGAGAGTGTGAGAGGATGATGGACTTCCATTTCATTTGTATATTATCTAAAGGCAGTCCTTAGTTTCTAGCTACTGATGAAAATTAACAATAACGTGGGAAGCCAAATCCATCTCACACTCTCCAATATCTCTCTCGGGCTCACAGATAAACTAACATATATAATGAGTACCTGCTCAAATATATAGAGAGAGGGGGAAAGTGACAGACAGAAGGTAGTAAGAGACGGGTCAGTTTTTAAACGTAATTTCAAATTTTAGCAAAATGATTTTTATTTTTTTTTTTTTCATTCTCCTGCCGTATTAATGTTTTTAAATTTAATTTCGCTTTGCATATATATATATTTAAAGGGCCGGGTTAGCTCAGTCGGTAGAGCGTTCGGCTAGAAACCACAAGGTTCCTAGTTTCGATTCCCGCTCCTCGCCTACTCAGCGTTATGAGTAGCACAGGGATCTGTGCTGTAAAGTAAGGAGCAAAAAACAATCTCCTGGTCTAGAGCTAGTGAAAAAGGGGATAGACTCCCTCGCTGATTGGCTGATACCGACATAAGGCCGCCCCGACGACTTTTTTTTAATATATATATAGAGAGAGATAGACAAACAGACAGACAGACTTCGATAGATTTATACATAGATAGATAGATATAAAAATTGCAATCAAAATTTCTACATGAACGGATATTTCTGACATGAATTGATTTGATTTCTTTTGTTTGTTGTTGATGTGAAGATTATTCGTTTAGTTGTTGATGAAGAATTCTCAAGAAACAAACCAATCAAAAATATATCTTTTTAAAAACAAAAAATTCTTCTTTTCTTACAAATTCTGCAGAACAAAGTAGTAATTGCTGGCTCATTCGAACTGTAAAGATATTCACACAAAATAGAATCAGAAGGTAACCTCTAGAATATTCAGTTTCTTTTACACAAAGACTAAAATAAAAAATTATTTCATGTAATATTGGCTAAATTTAGATTTTTCTAACTTTTCTTTATATATATATATAGGGTCATCCACTGACACCGTAACATTAGGCTGGTCTTCACTTACAGAATGGGAAGGGGATTTTAACTGGTTTTTAATACACACATCGCTTTGCGGTAAAGGCCGTCACAAAGTGCTCCATTCCTTAGAAGAGCGTTGCGTTTACGCTTGAGTTGGCGGCCGTCAGCAGATCCCCCACAGAGTGCTCAACCCTAGGGGATGGTGAGCATATATATAAACATTTTTTTTTGTGATGAAACAAAGAAAATACAGTGCTCAATCACAAATTGTGAGAGCTAATATTTATTTAATTTGCTGAGTTTTTAATAGATCAATGTTTATTTATAAACAGCTACCCCAGGTTTCTTGCTAGGGCGCAATCATCAGGTCGTTAAATTAGATCCCATGGTGTTTATTGAAGATCTTTTTCTCTTAATGTCACATTCTGGACCGCAAATAACGTCGGTTGCTTTCGCGGACGCTAGTTGCACTTCGGATTTATCAAAAAAATTTTAATTTTTTTCAAAATTGCATTTTTTTTTAACAATGCCAACGAAGTTACCTCCCTTTATTCGTTAAAAATAGAAAACTTTTTCTTTTGAAAACAATTTTTTTTATCTTTTATTTTTAAATTATTCTGTTTATTAAAGGATGTATATGTTTCAAAAAACATTTTTATATATGGTAGAGTCTTTTAAATTTTTTCCAGTATAATTATAAGGTGGATGGTGTTGTTCCTTTATTGAAATCAATTTTTTTAATTTGAAATTATATACGTCAATATCATATTTTTATATGTCAGTATGATTTAAGATTTTTAAAAGTTTTTCATAGATGGTAAAGTCTTGTGAATTAATTTTCATTTAATGAAAATCCATTCTTTTGTTGAATTATATATTAGTATTATATTAGAAGATTTCAATGTAAGTTCGGATTTTTTGTAAAAATTGTAGAATTTGTTTTTTCAGGGTGGATGTTGAGTTTCTCTTATCCATGCTTTAGGAAGAATTTTTTCTTATGAGGACATTGTTTAAAGATTTCAGATTTTCTATTAAAGAACTTCTATTATTATTATTATTATTATTATTATTATATTTATAAGAAAATTAATTTTTTAATATCCTAAATTTTTCCGTAACACATAGATTTGCAAAATTTAGAGCCGTTCGTGTAACATTTGGGACGTCTGAACGTCTAACTGCAAACTGGGGACTCTGAAAAAGGTCCCACGTGACTTCACATATTTGGCGGGCTTCCTGTAATTTTTCCATGGAAGGACCCGGGTATGATATGAAAAGGCCTTCCCCTCAGAATTACAGGGGATTGACAATAATCTTATGCAACCGCATAGATTATGTACAGTGATCCTCGTATCGGAAACTCAAGGGGTTCCTCTTCATTCAGTGCTTAATGACAATATCTTATTTCAAACTGAAAATTATCAAACTGTTACAAATATTTGCTTTGTTATAATTTCTATATGCATCTATGCGTGGAGTACAGCTACTCCCATGTCCACCTGACCCGGAGTGGTAGTAGCTACTGGCGTCCCATCTATTGGTTAAATAAAAAAATGAAATTGAAAGATATGTTTAAGAATTGATTTTAAATAAAGATTTCAATACCATAAAATAAATAAAAATATCTTCGGCATAATATACCCAACAGGGTTGACATGCTGTAAAATCCAAACAGCCAGCCATTTCTAATATGATATATGATCATGTCTATGAATAATCAACTTTAAGTTTGTCTCTATTCAATGGCATATACCTTTTTGTTTTTATCTAAAGCCAAAGCCATCGTTTTTAAAAGAACAGTAGTGGTACTGCTTAACCCATAGCTGGGGAACAAGGTGGTCCCATACCTTTCTGGAGGTATTAGTCCGAAGTGAACGTTGGCTGGTGTGAAAAACTCATTATATCCGATTAAAACATTTATAGAATGATATCATTACTTTGATATGAATTAAATCAACAAATAATTTGAATGTTTCTTTAAGATGCTTCCGATGAAACTTCATATCCATTCTTTTTCAACGTAAGAAACAAAGAATTTATTCAATTATTACATATTGAAAATATTCAAAACTTAAAGAACCGTTCATGAGTAATCTAAAATTAATTAAAAATTGTATTTTCATTCCTTCTGACAGATATTCTTTTCATTGATTAAACAATGGCGAAAGTGAATGATTTTCCTTTTACTTTTATTATACACGACAAATTAAATGTTTATGAAATTCTGACTAAAGATTATATAATTTATTGTAAGATATGAAACAAAATATCAAATTCGGTATTTTACATCTGTTTTCCATAAAAGTGTTTATTCAAATTTATTACGTAATTCATAAAAAGAGATCGAAAAAAAGATCGAAAAAAGGATATCATTCTATTAATGTTTTAATCGGATATAATTTTTCACACAACCAATGGAGACTGAGTGACAACAAGTCTCCTCAGGTCTCCAGAACTCTTCTGGGTATTCCAGCTGGTTTCACAATGCTGTTGTATGGATGGTCTCAATTCTCCCTCTGATTTCCAACTCCTCAGTCTCTTTCTCTTTTTCTAGCTTTTGGGGACGTTTTCCAAGTGCCCCAACAACAATTGGTATCAATTTCCCCTCATATTCCATAGTTTTTGTCAATTATCTTGCAAGGTCCAGGTATTTGTTTATCCTTTCGTTTTTTGTTTTTTTTATCTTCACCACATGTGATCTGCTGAAATTGCAAAATTATTGGTTGACATGTTTTCTATTTTGGTTGTTTTTTTTAATCAATACTATTTGGTTTTCTTGACTGGGATGAGGTGATCCGTCTTTATCTCAAAGTCCAGAGAAATTATGTGTTTCATTCACAAGAAAAGACTCTGGTTCATGCATATACAATTTATTGTATGGTCAAAATCTTCTTTTTCATAATTCCGAGAGAACCACCTTCCCACGTCGTGCCTGCTTTGTATTCTCGTTGTGCTATTTGTTGCTGCATTCAGTTAATACATGGTTTATGGTCTTATCTCTATCACCAACACTCTATATATTTGCTGTTTTTGTTGTGATCGGTATCTCTTTTGAGGTTTTCCTCTTCCTAACTATGTCCCGGGTCTTTTCATGTGCAACTCCCCAATTTGTCGTTTCCATGGCAAGAGCCAGCCTATATGAAATACACAGAATTACACTATGTGGAAATACTCATCTCTTTAATAGAGTTACTAATCAATGTGAATGAAAAAAACTCCCAAAAGAGACAGCAAAACATAAATTCATAGAATGCATATAATCAATACCTTCCCCACTCTGGGTCTTGAGTAAGGATAACAGTTTTTTTAATTTGAATTCATAAATCAGCCATTTTTGTTGACACTTGAAAACATTGATGAGTTCATAGTGACATTTCTCAAATTGACAATTGATTAATTCTTGTTATGGAAGGCTTTAATTGCTAAAAATGAATCTTTCTGAGCACTGGGTTCCATGCGGTTATTTAAATTCATACTTGGTTTAAGATATCCGTTCTTTTTCTTTGACTGTCTCAATATTGAGATGCTGGTAAGAACGAAAAAAGACAGTCTTCACAAAAATCTAGGAAATAATGAAAATATTTTATCTCAGACTTTCAGAAAATGACTATTGTAAATTAGTCTCTTGTATTTGGAATTCCTGCCAGGAAGTCAACGTTTTGTTTAAAATCAGATTCTTGGAGGACACACCTTCTTTAGGCAGAATACGGTGTGTATATATCATAGGTAGGTAGGTAGTCTCATGCAAGCGAAATAAGCGTGAGGAGACTTTTTTGGAATATCTGAGAAAAAAAATTGTTTCTGTCAGTCATTTCTGTCTTTAAAAAGCAGCTTGTAGGCAGGCAGCCAGCCAGGGAAGCACCGGTTCATGTTAAGTTAGCAACATCAGTTCTGGTCATTGTTTAGATGGGTGACCATTTTTTGAATCTGAAGTTTTGAAAGAATGATGTCTGTTGTTGGAGTATATGTGAAGGAATATAAGTAAACTAAAGTAAAACTGAAAATCAAATTTTACTAATATTAACTAACGACAAAGCAATAATAATAAGGACACACCCATTTTTTTTTAATTGACAATAACATTTTTCATCTTTTTAATTTAAGTTCTTTTTATCCACAACTCACGTCTTAAATTGTTTTTCTTAAAATATGGCTAAATTTCACCATTTTTTAATCAATACCATTGTTTCCAATGGTAATGATTAAAACTTGGGGAAATTTCATGATTGTGGGTCTTGAATTGACCCTGTAAACAATGGTATTGATTAAATTGGTGAAATTTTAGCCATATTTAAGAAAAAAACAATAGACGTGAGTTGTGATAAAAAGGAACTTAAATTAAAAAGATGAAAAATGTTATTGGTCAATTAAAAAAAATGTGTGGTCCTTATTATTATTGCTTTTGTCGTTGTAGTAATAATTAGTAAATTTGATTTTCAGTTTTACTTTAGTTTACTTATATTCCTTCACATATACTCCAACAAAGACATCATTTTTTCAAAACTTCAGATTCAAAAAATGGTCACCCATCTAAACAATGACCAGAACTGATGTTGCTTAACTTAACAAGAACCGGTGCTTCCCTGGCTGGCTGCCTGCCTACAAGCTGCTTTTAAAGACAGACATGACAGAAACAATTTTTTTCTCAGATATTCCAAAAAGTCTCCTCACGCTTATTTCTACTGCATGAGACTACCTACCTACCTATGATATATACACACTCGTATTCTGCCTAAAGAAGGTTTGTCCTCCAAGAATCTGATTTTAACAAACGTTAACTTTTCCCTGGCAGGAATTCCAAATACAAGAGACAAAATTTACAATAATCATTTTCTGAAAGTCTGAGACGAAATATTTTCATTATTCCTTAGATTTTTGTGAAGACTGTCTTTTTCGTTCTTACCAAAGCATCTCAAATATGAGACAGTCAAAGAAAAAGGAACGGATATCTAAACCAAGTATGAATTTAAATAACCGCATGGAACCCAGTGCTCAGAAAGATTCATTTTTAGCAATTAAAGCCTCCCATAACAAGAATTAATCAATTGTCAATTTAAGAAATTGTCACTATGAACTCATCAATGTTTTCAAGGGTCAACAAAAATGGCTGATTTATGAATTCAAATAAACAAAACTGTTATCTTTACTCAAGACCCAGAGTGAGGGAAGGTATTGATTATATGCATTCTATAAATTTATGTTTTTGCTGTCTCTTTTGGGATTTTTTTCGATCACATTGATAGTACTGTCTTAAAGAGATTGGTATTTCCACAAAGTGTCATTCTGTGTATTTCATATAGGCTGGCTCTGCCATGAAATGACAAATTGGGGAGGTTGCACATGAAAAGACCCGGACATAGTTAAGAAGAGGAAACCTCAAGAGACAAACCGAGTCACAACAAAAAAGCAAATGTAGAGTGTTTGGTGACGGAGATGAGACCATAAACCATGTATTAACTGAATGCAGCAAATTAGCACAACGAGAATACAAAGCTAGGCACGACTGGGTTGGGAAGGTGATCCTCTGGGAATTATGAAAAAGAAGATTTTGACCATACAATAAAATTGTATATGCATGAACCAGAGTCTTTTCTTGTGAATGAAACACATAATTTCTCTGGGACTTTGAGATAAAGACGGATCACCTCATCCCAGCCAGAAAACCAGACATAGTATTGATTCACAAAAAAAAGCAGAAAATAGAGAACATATCAACTAATACTTTTGCAATTTCAGCAGATCACATGGTGAAGATAAAATAAAACGAAAGGATAAACAAATACCTGGACCTTGCAAAAGAATTGACAAAAACTATGGAATATGAGGGTGAAAGTGATACCAATTGTAATTGGGGCACTTGGAACGGTCCTCAAAAGCTAGGAAAAGAGAAAAGAGACTGGAGGAGTTGGAAATCAGAGGGAGAATTGAGACCATCCATACAACAGCATTGTTGAAACCAGCTGGAAAACCCAGAAGAGTTCTGGAGACCTGAGGAGACTTGTTGTCACTCAGTCTCCATTGGTTGGTGTGAAAAATTATATCCGATTAAAACATTAATAGAATGATATCCTTTTTTCGATCTTTTTTATGAATTACGTAATAAATTTGAATAAACACTTTTATGGAAACAGATGTAAAATACCGAAGTCGATATTTTGTTTCATATCTTACAATAAATTATATATAATCTTTAGTCAGAATTTCATAAACATTTAATTTGTCGTTGTATAATAAAAGTAAAAAGAAAAATCATTCACTTTCGCCATTGTTTAACCAATGAAAAGAATATCTGTCAGAAGGAATGAAATACAATTTTTAATTAATTTGTTAGATTACTCATGAACGGTTCTTTAAGTTTTGAATATTTTCAATATGTAATAATTGAATAAATATCTTTGTTTCTTACGTTGAAAAAGAATGGATATGAAGTTTCATCGGAAGCATCTTAAAGAAACATTCAAATTATTTATTGATTTAATTCATATCAAAGTAATGATATCATTCTATAAATGTTTTAATCGGATATAATGAGTTTTTCACACCAGCCAACGTTCACTTCGGACTAATACTCTCCAGAAAGGTATGGACCACCTTGTTCCCCAGCTATGGGTTAAGCAGTACCACTACTGTTCTTTTAAAAACGATGGCTTTGGCTTTAGATAAAACACAAAGGTTTATATGCCATTAAATAGAGACAAACTTAAAGTTGATTATTCATAGACATGATCATATATCATATTAGAAATGGCTGGCTGTTTGGATTTTACAGCATGTCAACCCTTGTTGGGTTATATTATGCCGAAGATATTTTTTATTTATTTTTATGGGTATTGAAATCTTTATTTAAACTCAATTCTTAAACATATCTTTCAATTAATTTTTTTTATTTAACCAATAGATGGGACGCCAGTAGCTACTACCACTCCGGGTCAGGGTGGACATGGGAGTAGGGGTACTCCACGCATAGATGCATATTAGAAATTATAACAAAGCAAATATTTGTAACAGTTTGATAATTTTCAGTTGGAAATAAGATATTGTCATTAAGCACTGAATGAAGAGGAACCCCTTGACTTTCCGATACGAGGATCACTGTTACATAATCTATGCGGTTGCATAAGATTATTGTCAATCCCCTGTAATTCCCTTTTCATATCATGACCGGGTCCTTCCATGGAAAATTACAGAATCCCGCCAAATATGTGAAGTCACGTGGGACCTTTTTCAGAGTCCCCAGTTTGCAGTTAGACGTCAGACGTCCCAAATGTTACACGAACGGCTCTAAATTTTGCAATCTATGTGTTACGGAAAAATTTAGGATATTAAAAAATTTAATTTCTTATAATAATAATAATAATAATAATAATAATAATAGAAGTCTTAATAGAAAATCTGAAATCTTTAAACAATGTCCTCATAAGAAAAAATTCTTCCTAAATGCATGGATAAGAGAAACTCAACATCCACCCTGAAAAACAATTCTACAATTTTTTACAAAAAAATCTGAACTTACATTGAAATCTTCTAATATAATACTAATATATAATTCAACAAAAGAATGGATTTTCATTAAATGAAATTAATTCACAAGACTTTACCATCTATGAAAAACTTTTAAAAATCTTAAATCATACTGACATTATAAAATATGATATTGAACGTATATATTTCAATAAAAAAATTGATTTTCGATAAAGGAACAACACCATCCACCTTTATATTATACTGGAAAAAATTTAAAAGACTCTACCATATATAAAAATGTTTTTTTGAAAACATATACATCCTTTAATAAACAGAATTAATTTAAAAATAAAAGATAAAAAAATGTTTTCAAAAGAAAAAGTTTTCTATTTTTAACGAATAAAGGGAGGTAACTTCGTTGGCATTGTTACAAAAAAATGCAATTTTTGAAAAAATTAAATTTTTAATAAATCCGAAGTGCACTAGCGTCCGCGAAAGCAACCGACGTTATTTGCGGTCCAGAATGTGACATTAAGAAAAGATCTTCAATAAACACCATGGGATCTAATTTAACAACCTGATGATTGCGCCCTAGCAAGAAACCTGGGTAGCTGTTTATAATAAACATTGATCTATAAAAACTCAGCAAATTAAATAAATATTAGCTCTCACAATTTGTGATTGAGCACTGTATTTTCTTTGTTTCATCACAAAAAAAATTGTTCATATATATATATATATATATATATATATATATATATATATATATATATAAAGAAAGTTAGAAAAATCTAAATTTAGCCAATATTACATGAAATAATTTTTTATTTTTAGTCTTTGTGTAAAAGAAACTGAATATTCTAGAGGTTACCTTCTGATTCTATTTTGTGTGAATATCTTTACAGTTCGAATGAGCCAGACAATTACTACTTTGTCTGCAGAATTTGTAAGAAGAATAATTTTTGTTTTTAAAAAGATATATTTTTGATTGGTTTGTTTCTAGAGAATTCTTCATCAACAACTAAACGAATAATCTTCACATCAACAACAAACAAAAGAAATCAAATCAATTCATGTCAGAAATATCCGTTCATGTAGAAATTTTGATTGCAATTCTTTATGAGCTATCTATCTATGTATAAATCTATCGAAGTCTGTCTGTCTGTTTGTCTATCTCTCTCTATATAAAAAAAGTAAAGTCGTCGGGGCGGCCTTATGTCGGTATCAGCCAATCAGCGATGGAGTCTATCCCCTTTTCACTAGCTCTAGACCAAGGAGATTTTTTTTGCTCCTTACTTTACAGCACAGATCCCTGTGCTACTCATAACGCTGAGTAGGCGAGGAGCGGAATCGAACTAGGAACCTTGTGGTTTCTAGCCGAACGCTCTACCGACTGAGCTAACCCGGCCCTTTAAATATATATATATGCAAAGCGAATTAAATTAAAAACATTAATACGGCAGGAGAATGAAAAAAAAAATATATAAAAATCATTTTGCTAAAATTTGAAATTACGTTAAAAACTGACCCGTCTCTTACTCACCTTCTGTCTGTCACTTTCCCCTCTCTCTATATATATTGAGCAGGTACTCATTATATATGTTAGTTTATCTGTGAGCCCGAAGAGAGATATTGGAGTGTGAGATGGATTTGGCTTCCCACGTTATTTGTTAATTTTCATCAGTAGCTAGAAACTAAGGACTGCCTTTTAGATAACATACAAATGAAATGGGAAGTCCAATCATCCTCTCACACTCTCAATCTCTCTTTACGCTCAGATAGAAACTCATATATATACAATGAGTAGTTAATCAATGTATATATAAAGAGAGGAAGAAATTTCTGAATGTCAAGTAAGAGGCGGGGCAGTTTTTTTTATCAATTGCAAATTACGAGTAACTAGAAACAATTAAAATTATTTTTTGTTTTCAAACATAACTCAATCCCAGAAGTAAGGAATATTTTGGAATCAATTTTGTGTCATTAAAGTAGGATGAACAAAAAGCCTTTTGGAATAATCATTGATTTACTCAAATTTAGTATAATACATACAGATAAAAAGATGGGCTCTCTTGTCGATTTCGACGCATGAGGGTTCATCCAATGAACAACCTACACAGTGGTTTGTTTATAGTGGTGAAGGCTTGTGTTGGACCATCCGCACTTTTTAAGA
>JALAJA010001227.1:0-7500 GCA_023376005.1 Doryteuthis pealeii | reverse complement strand
ATAAATATAAATGTGTGTGTGTGTGTGTGTGTATGTGTGTGTGTGTGTGTGTGGAAATTAAAAATTAATGGACAATGCTTTCTCGTGGGGTGCTGTATCCACAATTTGTTTAACTTGCATTTAGCTTATTCTCTAGATGATTCGTTAGGGTCAACGTGGCTGGTTGGTTGGATTTTACGGCATGTCAACCCTTATTGGGTTATTTTATAGAGAAGACCTTTTGTTTTATTTATTCTTGATGGGTCTTCAATGTTTTTAAGACTCATTTCTTTTTAAACACATTTTGTCTGTTTAAGCCACATATGTGACCATAAAAGATACTACCATACCGGATCAGAGTGGACCTGGGAGTAATAGCGATGAATGGGTAGTCCACACTCATCAGAGCTCCAGAACTGGAACTTTACCATTAGATGCAGTTTAACGTCATACCCAGTACATTAAGACCCCCAGGCACCGCTTTTTATTACATATATGATAAAAGGGTTAAGTATCTGCCATAACTTAAATAGGATCGGGACAATTATATAGGTGCTAGCACTTGATATGGCCACCCGAATGATCAGAGTGGGCCTCTCCGACGTCCCAGTCTAGCCCAAGTGAGGACCGAGTTGAGTGCTGCATGTCGGGAACGGCTCAGACACCATGATTTCGTCTTTACGCATCACAGCTCACCACCCACGGTGACACCATTGAGTGGATTTTGCACATCTGCAGACGACCAGTCGGTGTATTCTACTGCTCCAGCTGATAGGGTTGAGGGTTCAAGTGGGTAGCCGTAGAGTTGCAATAATACAACTACAGTTTGGAAAATTGTCGTTTTAACTTGTCAGTGAGATAGATCGGATTGAAAAGCTTAGGGTAGGTATTGATAAATCTATTAATAATAGAGATTCTATGTGTATCTGTCTGTAACTGAAATACGTCACTGCTTACGTCACAATAACCAAAACTGTTTATACATAGAAAAAAAATCAAACCTGTATCTTTTTATTTATCTTTTTTCAATATTTAATATTAATATGAATAAAAAAAAGCTGTTCCATTACATTTGAATCCTTTACATTGTAATAATAAGAATTTAAATAAATAATCTATGAAATTAATTAAAAAGTTGTATTATTAATTTAAATGGAAAAACATTATTTGCGAAATTTGTAATCAATTATTTTTTTTAACTCTCACACTTACTTCAGTAAAAAGAAATGAACTAAAATGTTTAAAAATAAATAAATACCTACGATTTTGTGTCAAATTTATGTGTAAAATGTTCAAAATAATTATTCAATTAATTATTATTAAAGGCAAGAAACATTTTATTTGAAGAGGACAGAACGAAGTTTTATTTTTTACTTCTTTATTATATTTGATGATTTCACTTACATATGATACAAACCCTCTGATATTGAAATTTTATCTTCCACCTCTTCTGTCAATATCTTTTAAAAATTGACTTTTACTATATATATAACAAGGTTTGGTGTGCCGTAAAATCGAAGCAATCAACCAGCCACGTGCACCCTAATGAGTCCCCTAGATAATAAGCTAGACGGGAGTTAAATAAATTGTGTATACAGCACGCAACGATTAAGCAGCTGTACTGCCACTTGCCCCCTATCTCACAAACAATACCAAGTAAGACGAACAAGACAAGGTAGACACTGCCAAGGAAGCAAGGACAAACTCATAATTGACGATCTCCTGTGAAAACTTGCACATGGATAAGCCAATGTGGGCCGTCTAGCAAGGACTTACATCCATCAGCTAAATATGGATTCTGGATGCTGCACATTGGACCACTCATGGGCGATGACAGATAGAGACGGATGACGAGATATTGTCATGGATATCCGTTTAGCATCCGCCCTGTCGGTGGGGCGTTAGAATGCACCGACTGCACCTCTGCAGAGGGGTAAGACTCCCCCAATGGGGCCACCTGTTGGCTGTGGGTGGCGACCCGTGATGCTTAAGGATAAAGCCCAGGTGGATGAGCAGTTCATGACTTGCAATACTCCACTTTGGCTCTATCTTGGGCTAGACGGGCGGTCGGAGAGGCCCCCTCCGATCAATCGGCTGGTCACGCAAGCCCTAGCACCTATATGATTTTCCCAACCTTATTTCCCTTATGGCAAGCCCCAACCCCTTTTTATCTTATGGGTGCTAGAAGGCGGTGGCTGTGGGTCTACATGTCCTGGGAATGACGTTAAACTCTATCTGATGGTGAGGTTCCAGTTTTGAGGTTTGGGGAATGTGGAGCCCCCTTCATCACCATTGTCCCTGGTCCACTCTGACTCGGAGTGGTAGTACCTGTTAGGGTCCCATCTATGGGTTAAATAGAAAAATGTATTTATAAAAAAATTCGATTATCCATTAAGAATTGATTTATTTCAAAACTTTATCGGCATTAAATGACCCACTGGGGTTGATATGCCGTAAAACAAAACAAACCAAACCGTTTAGTATGACATGATTATGATGACGATGCATAAGTAGGATATGAGACAATGTACATATTTTGTCATATAGTAACCAAATAAGGAAAATGGAATCCTATGTTTTCCTATGAATAAAGTTGGCGAAACCTCGGAAGAGTGAAACATCGGCATTTTACGGGACTTTTAAAATGCAATTAATATTTCAATATTTTTTTTTAAAGCGATGTGTCTTCTAAACATTTGTAAATAGAGATGTGACTATTCTACAGTCAAACCTCGGTTTTCGAACGTTTCTATTTTGAACTTTTCAGTTTTCCAACTTATATTTTTGGAAAATCCGCAGACTATTTTTGTCCGAGTGGGGGTTAAAAATGTTTTTGAACTTTTCAGTTTTCCAACTTATATTTTGGAAAATCCGCAGACTATTTTTGTCCCGAGTGGGGGTTAAAAATTTTATCCGTCATTTTTCATAAAATTTGCTAAATTAAAATATAATAAGGATATAAATCAATGATATATTAAAAAGATTCATTAAAAATGATTAAAAGAAATCAAATTAATAAAGTATAAACATAATAAAACATCAAATAAAGATAAATTAAAGAAAACAATATCAATAAATATAAACGAGATAAACGAGAATATATAAAGAATTACAGATAATAAAAGAAATATATCGAAAATAGTTATATTATATATATATAATATTATATATATATATATATATATATTAATATACAGACGCACGCACACACATATATATACACCACATATATATATATATATATATATATATATTATATAGATATATAGATAGATATAGATAGATAGATATTAGATAGAGATAGATAGATAGATTCCTAAGTGATTTCCTTTTAAACTTTTACATCCCGGGCAACGCTGAGTAGCTCTGCAGATAAATTTTACATAGAAACTGAAAATGCCTTATTGAAGTTATTTGATTGTCAGCTTCCGCGCCAAAAAAAAAAAAAAATGAATAATTGCTATCCTACTATCTTTTTCCTCTTAGATTTTTTTTTTTTTTTACTTGCATCGAAAATTACTTATTATTGAATCTGAATGTCAAAACATTTCAATGTTTTTGATGAAATGATTATATTGTGAGGACTGATGAATTCAACAAACTAAAGACGATTAATACACGGTTGTAAGTAAATATCATAAAATCACATTTTCTCAGGACAAAAGGGAATATAGCAAGGAGGTAATGAAAAAACAAAAAAATCGGAAGAAGGAAAAAAAGGAGGAAAAATTGCTGGAAAAATAACAAAAAAAGGGGAAAGCAGGAACAAAGGAAGCAGCAAGAGAAAAAAATTTTTTAAAGAATACAATTTATTCTTCCATGGGAAGGATTTGAGATAAAAGTGATGTGAACCCAGGTTACGCCTACGGGAAGCTTATTTTTATTTTCAGTGCGAGATTGAAAAATCTTAATGTAAATATATTCTCAAAAAGTGTCTATTTAATAATAATTGTATGTTTTGAATAATTCTTTTTTAATAAAAAGTCATTTGTTTACCCATAGTTATATTGATTTAAGTAACTAATTATAATAATCCTTAGTAAACAATTATAACTTCAAGTAACTAATACGTATGAACAAGTATAGATTCAAGTAACTATTCTTAATACAAATAATTGACTTTTAGATAATATCAAGTTTTCGTATCTAATACAAATAGTTTGCGTATTGTTTTATTGTTTCAAGTATTCTTATTTAATACTAGTAATTTATACAACATTTTATAATTTCAAGTAATGGTCTCTATTTAATAGTAATCATTTGTTTGCACATGTTTATATGTATTTTAAAGAAACTAATACAAATAAACTTTAGTGCTACCAATTCTAATCAGTGTGGGCCTGGGAGTTATGGTAATATAAGGAGAGTCCATACTGCCCATATCTCCATACTGGAGGCTCACCATCAAATGCAGGTTAATGCCATACCCAGTTCACCCCATTTGGATAGTTATACTCCTCTACCAATAGTTTGAAATAAGGATAACTTAATTCAAATCAGATGTATTCCGATTAAAAACTGACCCTGTGTCGGAGGGGTTGGATAAATACACACCCAATATTGAATTGGATAACTTTCATAAAAGACATGATATTATTTCTAACTCAGCGCTGTAAGCAATATTTGCATATCTATTAATAATGGAGATTCGCTTCCGGTTTTGTCTGTAACAAAAATTACGTCACTGCTTACGTCACATTACCCAAAATCGTCATAACATAGAATAAATACACTCAAAATTTGAACATGCACCATTAGACTGTCCTCATTGTTTTTTAAAACAAGTTTTAATAAATACATGACTGGTATTATATATCTATATATAGTTTGCTTTATTTTAATACATATTTAAAGTTTACATTTCAAATTGTTTTATTTTTTAATCCTTTAATGAATTTGATAATTTTACTTACTTAAGGTACACATTCGCTGACATTGAATTTTTTACTCCCACCCCTCAGGCAATATGTTTCAAAAATCTATTTTTACATCGCCCGGAGGGTGTTTTTATTTTTTATTAGTTTTAATAATATACGTAGTTGTCTTCTAAGAATAATCTTAACGTAAAGTAACTATAACATTTATTAATGATACAAATCATTTGGTTCCTTTCCAAATTACGTCAGATAAGATTACTTTTTTGGTGTTTTATATCCAGTTTTGGATAATTCTAATATATGCAGTCTGGGTCACAATTATTAACACCCATGAAATTTCAGTGCATAATGTAGAATATCTCCTGAAAAAATAAAAACGATTGCAAATAATTTTATATATATATTTGGTTATTTAACGTTAATTTCTGAAGAAGGTGTCAATAATTGTGACCAGGTAAGTATTTCAAAGAAGCGTCGAGAAACTTAAACTTGAAACGAAACCTGAAACATTTTCTATAGATTTAAACTAGAGAATGTCTTTGTTGGAAAATACATTTGTACAGCGTAAAGATTATTAATAAATTATATCATAAATTATCAATCGTTTTTCGCATAATTTATATATCTTATTATAATGGAGATTGTGTGTTTTTCTGTCTGTAACCGAAACTATATTACTACTCAAAGTCACAATTCCCTTAATTATTTACGTCAAATTCTCCATGATTTCATTCTTTAAACCTTCAGTTATTAATAAAATTGTTTTACATTATTAATACTGTTGACCATATCTACGTACTATAACATGCAATTGTATTTATATATACAACAAAATAGGGGTTTACAGTTTGAACGAGAAGGCTAATTTGCATATTGATATTTAAAATTTTATTTTAATAAATGTGCTTGGTATTATTGATTTCTAATTGTTTGGTTTTATCTTAAGAAATAAACAAAAATCTCGTGGATAAATCTTAAAGAAATTTATTTACAAGAAGAAATAACTGTAATATTATTCTTTTACTTCCTATTTATACTAAACAGTTAAATTAGGAAAATTTACCAATGAAAGAGGGGAGTAATGGAAATGATGGAATAGTTAGTTTCAAAGTTGTTCTATTTTTCGATTATACTCCCTCTGTTGCAGATCTTTTATTCTGCATTCTTAGTCAGTTTCATTAGCCTTTCTAATTAATATGATATTTTTATAATCAAAACTTAAATACTTGCACTCGGAGTGTGCATATATTTGCTAGTTATAGCTAATATATTTAAGTATTATTCTTGCGTATTAGAAATGTATTGCTTTCCGAGTAATGTTCTACTTAGGTAAAAAAGGAAAATGCCTGCAAACCCTTTATATCATATTTTTATCTCTTAATACAATCTGCTCGTAGTCTTGGGCTATAGTAACGGTTCGAACACCTGTTCTTCTCTGCCGGATATTCTTGTATGAAAGACACGTGCGCGCCCTCTGAGGTAAATTATTTCTCCTGTCGCTACATTCTCCAGCACACATCAACATGCAGGAATCTATCCTTTTGTTTTGTAAAATATAAAGTATCATTGCTGTTTTTCAAAGCAGAAAGCAGAAAGCTTGAACATTTGGCGCAACACAATCTTCTAAAATTTACCTTTATTTAGCCAAATATTGTTAGCTAAAGTAAATAATTACGACATTAAGAGACGCAGCCGTCTAATGCTTTGTTGTTTTTTTTTAATTGTTTTTTTTGGGGGGGGTTGTAGAGAAATGACAACCAAGAAATCGCATTATATACGAATTTATGTGGATTGTGTTTCGCAATATCATATTATTTTGTATTTCTGTTTTTATAAACAGAGAGGGACTTCCTCTATGAGAACCATGTAATTTTCGAATGAATCCATTCAGCCTTGTGAGCTGGGACTGTAGAATACGCCAACTGCGTCCCTCTAGAGGGATAAAATTCTTCTAATGGGGCCAACTTTTTACTATGTGTGACGACCCGCGATGCTTAAGCACGGAATCCTGGTGGCACCCCTCCACTTTGGCTCTTACTTAGACAAGACGGGCCTCAGAATGGTCCACACCAATCAATCGGCTGGTCACATCAAGCCCTTGCACCTGTATGATTGTCCCGACCCTATTAAACTTATGGCAAACCACCAACCCATTTTATCATAGTTGTACTAGGAGGCTGTGTCTGAGGGTCTTAGTGACCTGAGTATGACGTTAAACTGCATCTAATGAAGTTCCAGTTCTGGAGTTCTGAGGTATGTGGAATCCCCCTTCATCACTATTACTCCCAGGTCAACTCTGACCAGGAGTGGTAGTCAGTGTTAGCGTCCCATCTATGGATTAAATAGAAGAAAACGAATAACCAAAAATTTTTGAGTACAAAAAAGTATTTTCAATCTCTGTTAAGAATGAAAAGAACAAAACGTCTTTGACATAAATAACCCAACAAGTATTGACATGCGTAACATCCGAAAAGAAATAATTAAAAATGAATGAATTTCTAGAAAGATTTTTTCAAAGTCTGCATATTTTGTTGTGTTTGTAACAGTGCAGCAAGTTTCTCTTCTTATATCCCTCTGCAAGTTGTTACACTTGTATACAATTTTTCATTCAAATAAATACTTTAAGAAACATTTTCACTTTACA
>JALAJA010001226.1:15000-19280 GCA_023376005.1 Doryteuthis pealeii | reverse complement strand
AATATAACCACTCATAATTTTTATGATACGGAAGCCCAAAAAGGAAACAAAATTATTTAATTTGCAGTTTCTATTTGTCTGTGAAAATATACAGAATAAGTGGAGTGACCTATTGTAGCATCAACAAATTCACATAAAACAAATTAAATTAAATTGATTATTTAAGGTCAAATGTTTTTTCGTCAAAAATAATAGCACATCAACCTTGTGGTTATTGATGTGAAATCTTTCCTTTAGAAGAACTAGTACCACCAATTTGACCCTGTGAAATTTACCCCCCCCCCCTATATTTAACACAATGAACTTACAGAAAATTTAATATTTCTTGAAAAAAATTTTTCCATTTAAAGAAAAAACATAAATAAACTCCTGATGATTTTTAACATTTTTTATCAGCACACGAAAATAATGAAAATTATGATGAAAAACAAATGTTTTCATTTTTGCACTGTTAAATCAATGAAATTTAACGTAGCTAAAAACAATTTATGAAGAGATTTAAAAAAATTCTATGAAAAATCAATTAATAATCTGATTTCCCGAAATTTCCAATAATGTTTACCATTGGATGTAAATACATCTGAAATAGTTTTTTCTAAAATATATTTAGGGAAATATTTTTTACGATCTGTACGATCTTTTTTTTTACGAGATTTTTGATAAATTGAAATATCTATTTCCGTTTTATTCAAGATGGCCTAAACGTTTGGTGGTACCTAAGAAGATCAGTAGCCATATAATTTAACCCATATGGAGGATTAAAGTATGGAGCCTGAAAAGAAAAATAATTGTGGCATTTAAAACTAAAGTCACTTTCCCTAATGGTCTTTTAACTGTAAAGTGGGTTCGATTTACAATGTAAGCATCATCATAAATTGAATCCTGATTTTATGCACATCTTGTTTTACCTTCTTAAAGGTATTTATCTGAAAGTGAGTGTAATAGTACACCTAGGTTTCGAACTCGCTTACTATGATGTTGCAGTTCATCACGTTAGCTACAACACCCCTAGTACCCCCACACACATTACACACACCAATTTGTTCTCATATATGACACCCTAACATTGCTACTCCAGGCCAATAAAATGATTATAAAAAAATCCAGGAAGTATTACATTTTTTTTTTTTCAGTTTTTATCTGAATTTATCAAATTGAATAAGCTAAGAGCAATTAAGAAAGAATTGTAGAGGTAGAGGGAAAATAAAGAACGGAAAGAAGAGAAGAATAAAAAAAGGAAAAGAAGGAAAAGAAAAGAAGAGAAGATAAAAAGAAAGAAAAGGAAGAAGAGGAAAATAAAAAGGAAAAAGAAAAGGAAAGAAAAAAATGTGGTTATTTGTTGTTTTTTTTGTTTTTTTTTTCAATTTTTTTGGTTGCTTTTCCACACCTGATAGTTTTTTAGGGTTAGGATTATGGGTTCTAACACTAACCCTAACCCCTAACAAGCAAACCGATATTGACAGTGTAAATGAAAAAATTACATAATGAGACGGAATTGAAAATGTGCCTTAAGGTAATATGTCCAATACTTCTGTCTTTTTATATCGCTAAAGAAAATAACCACATGTTTGCTTATAATTTCTTTTCTTTTTTTAAAATACAAACAAGAAATGCATAAGTGCATCATGTAATTTGCAGAGCTTTCTTATTGCCCAAAAAGCTCACTGCCAGAAAGATAATAACTTGAAACTATTTCTATTTATTTATTTTTAACACCACGATTTTATGAATCATAAAAGATTGTCATTGTGTACATCATATATAACAAAGGATGTGTTTATTCTCTGATGTGACATTCAGGAGAAGATAGATAACAAAAATACCTTCACATTTATGTAAGTTCATTTATGAGTTAACTTAGAAATGTAATCCTCCTGCTTTAGTTTTAATGATGAAATTAGAACAATCTTTAAAAGTTAATTTATTGACATAACCAATTTTAATCAGTTTATATGAATAAATGTTTACTTACATAATGGCCAAATTGTTTTATATCATCTTCCCTCATAAAAATGTAATCCTACTTTGGATGAAATTAGAAAGAACTTTAAAATGATTCTATAAATTGACATAAGCAATTTAATCAGTAGTTTATATGAATAAATGTTTACTTAGGATAATGACCAAAATTGTTTTATATCATCTTCCTCATAAAATGTAATCCTACTTTGGATGAAATTAGAAAGAACTTTAAAATGATTCTATAAATTGACATAACCAATTTAATCATTTTATATGAATAAATGTTTACTTAATAATGGCCAAAATTGTTTTATATCATCTTCCCTCATAAAAATGTAATCCTACTTTGGATGAAATTAGAACAGAACTTTAAAATGATTCTATAAATTGACATAAGCAATTTAATCAGTTTTATATGAATAAATGTTTACTTACATAATAGCCAAAATTGTTTTTATATCATCTTCCCTCATAAAAATGTAATCTACTTTGGATGAAATTAGAACAGAACTTTAAAATGATTCTATAAATTGACATAACCAATTTAATCAGTTTTATATGAATAAATGTTTACTTAATAATGGCCAAAATTGTTTATATCATCTTCCCTCATAAAAATGTAATCCGACTTTGGATGAAATTAGAACAGAACTTTAAAATGATTCTATAAATTGACATAACCAATTTAATCAGTTTTATATGAATAAATGTTTACTTACATAATGGCCAAAATTGTTTTATATCATCTTCCCTCATAAAAATGTAATCCGACTTTGGATGAAATTAGAACAGAACTTTAAAATGATTCTATAAATTGACATAACCAATTTAATCAGTTTTATATGAATAAATGTTTACTTACATAATAGCCAAAATTGTTTATATCATCTTCCCTCATAAAAATGTAATCCTACTTTGATGAAATTAGAACAGAACTTTAAAATGATTCTATAAATTACATAACCAATTTTTACGGAGTGCTTACCATTGTTTTGCTGAGGTGAAACGTCACACTCAGTGCTTACCAACAGAGATTAGATTACCCAAACTGCGGCTACTCATGCTCTAAGTTAACAAGGACCCGTATCAAACATGGAACCTTGCGATTCCAAGGTGAATGCTCAACCAAATAAGCTAAACCGGCATATAAAATAATGTTTATTAATACATTTCAGATCGATTTATTTATAGAATAATTGCAATGATTTTAAGTCGATACAATATTCACTTTCTAAAACAAATTACCGCATACAGATCCAATGTTGAAACCTACTTTGTCGCTATTAAATTGTTTTTCTGCCTGTACATGAGTAATTATTTTCGGAGGCGTGCCGTGTAATTTATCGTCATAGAAAAGGACTCGTCGACCACAGAACAAACTGTTTGGATTTCACGTAGCGCTTGAAATGGTATGAATCCAACTATTTTCTTTCTACTATGGGTACATAGTAGGCAGACCAGGCTCTTTAACCTTGCTTAGGCATCCAATCTAGGAGAAGAAAAACTGAATTCAAGACTGTTAAACTCCACTCAAAGAAATTGACTGTGTCACATCCTATTCGTGCAGGGGAGGGGTAAATATATATACAGAGGAATCATTTGCTAACATTGAAATTCAAACGATTGAAAAGGACTAACAACAACCTTGACTTTACAAATGAATTCCATAAATTAAATGGTTTTCTGAATATAAATCAAAGCACGATATATACATAAGTAATGAAACGTTAGGAATAAAAAGTTACAGTCATTATGCTGGCATTGTGTTGCGTAACGGTTATCGTCTTAGAAATCGACCCAAGTTCAAATCCTGGACAAGGCCGTTTGCGTTTCTCTTTCGGGCTAATTTTCTAAGAAAAGCATGAATCCATATGTGCTCCCCTCAGCATACTCGGCTCTTTAACTTTGGTATGGCATCCCTCAACGAGAGGCAGCTGTGTTCCGCTTAAAAATTTACATTTTATCACATTTTGCCCATGGCGGAGGGTTTGGGTAAATATATACAATACGTCATGTATAGAGAAATGGCGTTAAGTATATTAATATTAACTTCAAAGCCTGTTCAGTCTTTTAAGCATATGGTTGATTTGATGGTGTATCAAAGTAGTCGACATTCAAAATAGATGTTGATGCAGCTTTGATATCATTATCTGAAATTATAGCACCTACTATACGGTAATACATAGATTAAAATATACTTCCTAAATTTGAACTAAGAATTATTTCTATGAAGATCTAACTTACAATAAGATTTTTCAAGACCAGCCTGCGTCGTCGCTGGTTTATCTGTGGTTCATAAATAGATAGATGGATAAATT
>JALAJA010001226.1:0-12500 GCA_023376005.1 Doryteuthis pealeii | reverse complement strand
GAATGAATTTAAAGAAGACAAAACAAACAAGCTGACCGAATTAAAACCGCAAAAACTACAGAATTGAACCACAAAACAAAAACAGAGATACCACAAAAACGAAAGAAAATACCCAAATAAACTAATGAGACAAGCCCATCCAATGAGACAACAAAATGTTAGAAATAAATCGTAAAAAATACAAATAAAACAATCTGCCTACGCAAACATTATAAAACCAGGAAAGTCCGCAAGTAACATCCAGAAGTCTACCTACAACAAATGCAACCACGAACAGAAATCCTAAAAGCATCTAAGAAAACAAGAACACAATTTCAGACATCATATATATATATTATATATATATTGTGTGTGTGTGTGTGTGTGTGTGTGTGTGTGTGTGTTCTTAAAGATTCAGATATTTCATTTACTTGCTCTCTTGTTTTAGCTGCATACTGTGAAATTCCGACTTGAAAAATTCACGAATCTTAATAGTGATCCCAAAGCGCAAGCGTAAGAGAAGTGACGTTGGAAATATAAAAATGTCAAAGTGCTTTTTTAAGTAGAAATCTAAAATGGTCCAACTAAATAAAGAATGAAACATTGTATGCTGAGATTATTAAAGTCTACTGTGAGAACTAATCTTCTCTCCATCCTATAAATTATTACACATATTGTTCTAATTGTTCTATTCTTATTAGTTACTGTGGTTATTCAATTACTGTACGACTTAAATGTATTATTATCGGTAAGTATCTATTAGAAAAAAATGTATATCTATGGTCTGATAATATCCGTGGTTTCAGGCATCAGCTGTGGATATTAGACAGATTCTCTTCTTGTTGTCGGGGAAAAAAAATGAAAACTACTCACCTGCAATCTTCTGAGGGAAGAAAGCAGGAATAAAGATTGCGTAGTAATATATATGTGTGGTTGGTGTCTACTTTCCTTTTGATTGGTCGAATTGGTAAATAAATACCTTGTCACCACTCACGAAGGAACTGCGTTTTTTTCTAGACTAATTCTACTAGACCTAAGGTTACGATTCCTTTTTACCTACTTGCAAGGTCGCAACAAGGTTTGTTGCAAGCTTTTTCCCCGTTTAAACTTGACCAGGAGGTTTTTATTTATCTCCTCACTCAAGTGAACTGGCAATTCGCCAAATTATAAAGGAAGACTACAGTATTTGCAGCATCATAATCAAAAGATATTCACACTGAGAATGTAACAAATATTAAAGAGTATTAGGACTTTCAGGTTCCATGAATTATATTAAGTAGTTGCAATGCTTTGAGGAAAAATTCAATAGGTTGTTGTCTTTCAGAATCTTCAAATAAACAAACATTTCACAGTTAAATGGTTTCAGCGTGCTTCAGTTTCCTTCAAGTTTTCAAGATTTCTGTATATATTATCACGCAGTTGACTACTGAAAATCTAATCTGACAAAGTTTATAGATTTTTTTTGGTTTTTCACAGAATTTTAAAATCAATTTTCCCCACACTTTGTTCTTTTGTATTTAATTATCATTTTCCTTTTCAGAATGAATTCACCAATCTATTCCGTTGACGACTGTTTTTCATTATTTTTTTTTTAATTTGATTCATTCATTTTTGATTTCTTTTATACCAGATATGTACTAATAAATCATTTTTTTTGCTTTTATTCTGCTTTATCTTTACGACGTGGAGGAAGTGAAGGTAAATTCTTATTTTATTTATTTTTATTTATTAAAGCCGGATCCACATAAATATAAATCTTTTTTTGCAGCAATTTAAAGTACAATTTGTATTGTTAATACTTTCAAGATATATGATTATTATTTAAATTATAAAACTTGCTTCGTAATTGAAATCACTGAATATACCACGGGTGCCAGTATTCGGCGTACGAATGCAATAAGTGAAATGTATAATAAGGGTTTTTTAATAGCAAAATCTTGGATGATGTACCTAACGATGTTATATTGTTATTTTATGTTATGCTATAATAATATGACTAAATATCTACAGCATAAAACTCAGTGATGTTAGATAAAAGGCAAATCACAATATATAACTTATAAGTTTGAATCTTACAAAACGTTTACACACAAACACATTGATTACTGTTGTGATGTTAGTTCAACAGTAAAAAAAGAAGTCAAGTCGAGGTAGGGTAAAATGAGACAAGTGTATTTACAATAAGGTACAAGAACGGCTAGCTTGCCGCTAAACGGTAACAGTACAACCTTTTCACTCGGTGTCTCACTATTTATAGTGAGAACCGGTGTATATTCTCCACTGTAGGAACGGCCGGTACAACAATTACCGACCAAACGTTTGAGACCACCCTGAATTGTTTCTCTAAGTTCGTAAATAAGACTAATTTTTGTTTGGATAAATAAATTCGCCTATCTTGTACTTGCAACCCCTTACATAACAACCAAACAGATTTTTCTGCAAGCATTATGAATTTATTTGCACAAGTTTTGGATATTTTCTTATAGAATTGAAGCGTAGAGCAGAAATTTACAAATATTTCCACTTTACTGCTAATCTTAATTAATGTGCGATTAAAATTAATTTTCAGTAACCATTAAGATGGCAAGAACTAAACAGATTAGGATTTAAAAATAACCAAAATGGAAATTCCTTCTATAAAAACGCAATATGAGCATTTGAAAATTACAGATATAAAAAAAATGGGGTGCATTATTGCCTGCATCGGCATACAGAAAGCGGTGTAAGTTTTGTCAGTCGAAGATTTGTGAGACCCAGAGTAACATCTACAGTGGAGGATAAACACATTATCGTGTCTAGTAAAAGAAACGGAAAAATGCTCCCAAACTAACTGCTTAATTTGATTCTATATATCAACATCTCATATCTATTAGGACTTAAAATACTTCTTTCAGATGGGCGTAAAGGATTTGTGTCGATAAAGAAACCTATTCAAAAAGAAAAATAAGATAAAAAGACGACAATGAGCATAACAGCACAAAAATTGAACTTTAGAAGATTAGTAAACGTACTATGAACTGATGGGTCCAAATTTGAGGGTTTTTTGGGTTTTTTTTTAAGTAAACAAAGAATTTTTTGTCAGAGGAACTCATTCCTAACGAATGAGTGAAAATTGCATTGGGACAACTATGCAGCATGATGGTGGGAATGTAATGGTTTGGAGATGATTTGGAGATGAAAATTCCGGATACTTTGTTCAAATTAAAGGCATTATGCGAGAGGAAGAATATCATTCAATACTACAAAAGAATTTAATTCCTTTTGGCTGTAGCATTATTGATTATTTTGCCGCAAGATTATGAGGCAAAACACAATTCAAAACTTTGTCCAATAAAAAAAGAAAAACAATTTGGTCCCAAACTTTTAGTCAGTAGTGTGTATATATATATATATATATATATATATATATATATATATATATATATATATTATATATATACTTGTTCTGATTATTTTGTAGGCGGGAAACAGACACAAAGCGCCGTTAATTAAGTGTGCTATACTAACTGATATATATTTACATATATTTACTAATAATTGAAAGATTTCGTTTCTCTGCCCTCTACAGATAGATTAATCTAGAGCTAACGAATTTAGCATGCATAATTATTATACGTATTTGAAGTTTTTAACGCAATGATTGTGTGTCTTTTGAAAACAATGGGTTCTCTTCAAAATGGAATCTAACAATAAACAATGAGATATCATGTTGCTAAAAAATGTAAATATTTGTATAGAATTCAAATCTTCAAATTTGAACACAAAAATATTGAAAATTGAATTACAATAATACATTATTGGAACGCTGGCACAACATACAAATCTCGTTAAATTTGTCCCCTTGACCCCTTATATGCGAAGTGCACAAGATTGCGTTCCCTTCCACTATGTGCATCGTAAGAATATTGCCATTACAAACAAATGAATATATATATATATATATATATATATATATATATATATATATATATATGAAATTTCACATTTTTGAAAAAAACAAATGATGTTATGTAATTGCTGACAGAAATCTGTTTCGACCAAATCGATAAATTGGTCATCTTCAACGAGCAACATTGGTCATCTTCGACGAGCAACATTTTCCCGTCTATGTTGCTCGTTGAAGATGACTAATTTATCGATTTGGTCGAAACAGATTTCTGTCAGCAATTACATAACATCATTTGTTTTTTCAAAAATGTTAAATTTCATACTGTCGGATTAATTTCCATCTATTTTTCATATATATATATATATATATATATATATATATATATATATATATATATATATATCAAAATAACTGATAATTTACGTGGAACATGAATTATTTATTGATATTGGCATATTTTAAGCAATTTGAATCAGTGCCAAAATATAAAGATATATATTAGATATATTTAGATAATATTAGATATTCATATATTTCTTTTTATAACACTATATTTGCTTATCATGAATTGATTCTTAGAAGTATTCATTTAATTCCATCAAATATTTTAGTATCGATTTTGATCACTTTCTTATGATTTAGTATCTTAGATTCTCCTGAATTAATCATTGGTATGACTTTATCCTTTAAAAGTATTTAGTCGTAGTTTCAATCTCTCTGTAGAAGATTTTCAAATATCTTTATCAAGTATAGTATTATAACTATTCTGTATTATTACCATTATTATTACTATGATTTATTTATTGCCAAATGCAGGTATTTCAAGTGTTTCCTTTTTCCAGGTCCAAATGCCGTTCCCCCACGAGGTGCCGCTTCTCAGAGTATTCGATGTACTTCTTATACAGCTAAACTCACTTTCAGTTTTCTCTACATGTAAGAATGGCCAAATCTTTCTATATTCGTGGTCAATATTGTGATTCTTCCAATTCATGCTTGCACATATTTTTCGTCTTCCCGACTTGGTGCTTGAAGTCAAATTCTATCAATATTGTTTTGGTGTTTGCTTGTATCAGTCAATATTGTGACCATTTTATTTTTATTTTCTGTTCATTTTTCGCTGAAGTATTTATATTTTGATGTGCTCTATTTAATATTTATTTCTATATCTTTATATAGATAGATCCACCTATTAAACATAATCAAATATACACGAGCAATATTGCGCATTCCCATACACTTTGACACACTCGTTTAGATATACATACATACACATACAAGTATACTTATGTATACCTAATTGTTAAGCCACGCCATCAAAATAGAAGTCATAATCATGTAATTTTGAAATTTCATTGTAACACACATACATTATATATATATATATATATATATATATATTATATATATATATATATATATTAGCGAAACGTAAATTGTATTATATTTAGCACAAGTGGAATGTTAAACTTAAAGTGTGCACTGTTTTAGAATATCCAATATATATATGTGTGTCGTATAATGTGTGGTTTATCTGTCAGGTAGGCTAATGTCAGACTTTTCCACGCCATTTGAAATTTTCAAAATCTTAAATGGTGTGAATCATTTTCATAATCCAGAACAATGTTTAATATTATACGATATATGAATAAACATTGAAATGTAATTTGAATCTCACATTGAAGTTTTGGTTAAGAACTCCAAGGATAAACTGATCCCATTCAGTTTCGGAATTGAATTAATACGATCCTTTAGAAATCCTGATAATATATTTAACATCAAAGAAAACTTTGTCATCATTTAAACATAATTGAATGAAAAACATATCAAGAGAAAATAAAATATCTATATCACGAGGGAATGAAAAGCCTGAATAAAATTATCTTTGTATTTAATGGAAGGAACTACACAATTCTGAAAACACATTATAGAAATAAAATCAGCATTGAGCAATTTTAATTAAAGGAGAATTTCAAATCCACAAGAATACACTAAAACGAAAATAAGCAGAATGAATTTAAAAAAGACAAAACAAACAAGCTGACCGAATTAAAACCGCAAAAACTACAGAATTGAACCACAAAACAAAAACAGAGATACCACAAATACGAAAGAAAATACCCAAATAAACTAATGAGACAAGCCCATCCAATGAGACAACAAAATGTTAAAAATAAATCGTAAAAAAATACAAATAAAACAACCCGCCTACGCAAACATTATAAAGCCAGGAAAGTCCGCAAGTAACATCCAGAAGTCTACCTACAACAAATGCAACCACCAACAGAAATCCTAAAAGCATCTAAGAAAAACAAGAACACAATTTCAGACATCATATATATATATATATATATATATATATATATATATGTGTGTGTGTGTGTGTGTGTGTGTGTGGAGATATATATATATATATTATACACGCACATATATGCATGTTTATGTATTTATACACATGGGTCGTTCACTAAATTTTAAATCACCCCCAGAAAGAGACACTTAAAAAACAAAACAAAACTAATTCAGGTTTGTATTCATTTCTGTACAGGTGAGTCCCAGGACTGGGTATATACGACAACAAAAAAAACTGAGCAGTCAAAGTAACTGAGTGAGGCTTAGAATTTTGTGAACGACCTTTGTACATTCAAACGTATATTAGTGTATTTTGACATCTTGGAAAATGAAAAGAAAAAAAAGACAAACAAAAAGGTATAAAAAGAAATCATTTGTCCTAATATCATAACACCAAACATTACTTTTCATTTGACACTAGCATTTGAAATACTTTAAATAATAAAAGGGTTTTGTAATTTGCTTGAAGCATTGTGTATATATTGGTTTGTTGGTTGGTTTTGAAGGCTGTCACAATGCGAGTGTAAAGAAAAAAGAAGGTAACTATGATGTTTTTTGTTAACCTGTCATTTATTTCTCAATATTTCGGGAAGAAATTCCCATCCTCAGAAGAATACTGGAACTGAAGTTGTCCTAGCGGCTGTTAGATTCGTTCTGTCTTGGTTCTTCCAAATTCTGTGTGTGTATGTGTATGGTTGGGGTGCTTGCTTCAGACATAAGCACCACGCACATACACATACGCTTACATTTACACACACAAGCACGCGCACACACACACTTATACACACAAACACACACATAAGCAAGCACCCCAACCATACACATACACACACAGAATTTGGAAGAACCAAGACAGAACGAATCTAACAGCCGCTAGGACAACTTCAGTTCCAGTATTCTTCTGAGGATGGGAATTTCTTCCCGAAATATTGAGAAATAAATGACAGGTTAACAAAAAACATCATAGTTACCTTCTTTTTTCTTTACACTCGCATTGTGACAGCCTTCAAAACCAACCAACAAACTTTAAATAATGTTTATGTAATTTGCCACATTATTTTTCCAACAGAATAGAATGTTTATTTTGTGTTCTATATTTGTTATGTATGCTTAATATGATATTTTATTTATCTAAATGATATTTTCGATTCTTTTTTAGCACAATTGTTTATATTTATGTTAATTCATATTTTGATATATGCATGGTCCTTATTTATAATGCACTGATTCAAGTTGTAACGGCTAATATTTATTTTGACATTGTCATAATTGTTTATGATTTTTTTTTCTTTTAATATTGTCATCTTTGACGGTTAATTTGTTTCAATATTTTTATAATTGTTTTGTTTTTTTATATTGCCATTTGTTCTTTTTAATATTGTCATAATTATTTGTTCCTTTTTTTAATATTGTCGTAATTCATTGTTCCGATTTTTTAGTATTGTCCATTTTTCTTTCAATATTGTCATGCATGAGTGTTTATTTTTTTCTATATTGTCTTAATTCTATAAATACTCATTATCATTGAAGTTTTGAGTAATTTATTTTCATATTAACATTGTACTATTGTTGTTCCACGCATTCTCCCAGGAGTCGTGAGTAATTGTGATGAAAATTGTTTACGTACGATCCATATATATTTATATGTTAATCTGGGAAATCTAGTTTGTGTTGATGTTATTACAAATTTTTCTTGTGTCTATCCTGTGTATGTAAACAAGAGGATATTTTTTTAAATCCACACAAATGTTTTTCGATAAACAAATAAAAATAAGTAATAGGACGACGTCGGTGTCTGTATTATCCGACCCGCAGCGTTTGTGTCAAACTTTTCAAAACAAAAAATTGGTAAATTCTTGGTTCAATAACTAACAACTAAAACAAGGATAATATGTATATTTGTGGAGATTTCATCGAGAAAAAAAGTAACGTTCTCATATTTACTGGATAAACACTAAAAAAATAATGTGCGATTTTTCTTATTTGTTGTAGATTATTTTACAGATAGTCGGCATATATATATATATATATATATATATATATATATATATATATATATATATATATATATATATGGAGAAAAGTAGACAAACACGGGATGTTATGGAAAACTTGATGTTTATTGTCGACGATGCAACGTTTCGGTCTCTTATTAGACCATCTTCAGGACTTGGATATAGTTCTTACTCCAATGATGGAAATTCTCAAAATCCTGAAAACGGAAGGTCGTCAGTAGGGGGAGGTGTGGTTGGGGGTGGTTAGTGGATTCTTCTTCTCTCTGGAATGGGGAGTGCCGGAATGGTGGATGGTGGTATATATATATATTGGGGGAATATGAGCTTAATTGAAGTCGTACCTAATTTTGAAAGTTAATTAATTAATAATTAATGAATTAGGCGGGCATACCTATTCAAATGTAAGGCTAAACAAATCGAGAAAAATCAATCTCTGTATGTACATTTCGGCCTATTAGGCCTCATCAGCAGAGCTATAGACAGGAAGACTGCTTTGTGTGTGATTCGAACCCTGACTGTCAAGCTGACATATATATATATTATTCAACTTATATATAATTTACATATCAAAGCATATATGGTCGTATGAATTTTAATTATGCTTATTTACATTTGCACAAGAATTCATAACCATCTTTTTTTAATTATAACATTTTCTCAATCAGCAAGGTAAGTCAATAACCACAACAATTGGTTAGTACTGTATTTATTTCTATACTAGATCTACACTAATGTAATTTTGTTTAAATATCGAAATTTCATACGAGGAAAAAATATTTGCGGGTAAGCCCGCTACTGATATATAGCGCATCGATAGTCCAGTAGAAATAGGTTTCGACCCAGAAAAAAAAGTGCAAGTTAAAATTTACACCAAGTAAAGCACATATGGTCTACAATAACATATCCAAAATCCTCTTTAATTTGACGAGGGGAGAAAATGTTATTGAAATTTCATAAAGTTCGATATTTCTCAAATATTTGGCTAAAATGAGGAAAATGCTTCTGCTGAACTTAAGTGGAAAAAAAAGATGAAAATATCATAACAAGATCGCCTAAATAAAAACTAATAAGAGCTGTCCGTAAGTAATGAGAATTTTTGTCCGTCGATGCAAATTAGGGCAAATCCGGGAAACGTTTGTAATTTTAATTAACAAACAAAAGGAGTTGACTCCTCTTTTTGCCTGGAGTTTTTATTTTAATATTATTTGTTTAATATTTTTATATTACAAATTATTTATCTTCTATAGAAAATATTCTGGAAAATTAATGGGATTTTAATTTATTAATATCTGATATACATGAAACTTTTTAAGAAATTAAGATAAAAATCATTTTCAAAACTTTTAGATAATTACTGTTTGATTAGCAAAATTAAGTACATTTTGTTATCTAGATTATTATGAATTATCTTATCCGTATAGATTATTAAGAATTATCTTGTCTATATAAATTATTAAGAATTATCTTGTCTATATAAATTATTATTATCTTGTCTATATAATTATTAGAATTATCTTGTCTATAAAATTATTAAGAATTATCTTGTCTATATAGATTATTATGAATTATCTGTCTATATAAATTATTAAGAATTATCTTGTCTTGTCTATTATAAAATTATTTAAGAATTATCTATATAAATTAAGAATTATCTTGTCTATATAGATTATTATGAATTATCTTGTCTATATAAATTATTAAGAATTATCTTGTCTATATAAATTATTAAGAATTATCTTGTCTATATAGATTATTATGAATTATCTTGTCTATATAAATTATTAAGAATTATCTTGTCTAAATATTAAGAATTAGTCTATATAGATTATTATGAATTATCTTGTCTATATAAATTATTAAGAATTATCTTGTCTATATAAATTATTTAAGAATTATCTTGTCTATATAGATTATTATGAATTATCTTGTCTATATAAATTATTAAGAATTATCTTGTCTATATAAATTATTAAGAATTATCTTGTCTATATAGATTATTATGAATTATCTTGTCTATATAAATTATTAAGAATTATCTTGTCTATATAAATTATTTAAGAATTATCTTGTCTATGAATTATCTTGTCTAGATAGTATTATGAAATATCTTACATACATTTTCTAACACATCATTTTCTTTTTTTACAAGTCTAGCACTCCGACATAATAAAAGGGGTGTGGGAATAACCTGCGGTACCCCATGTTGGCAAATTCTCAATATAATGGAAGTAGCTATGAAATACTCATTAGTATTATCCACACCTTTCTAAAACTTCTAATGGTCTTTTGTCATAACTGACACCTAATCAGTTCAGTCATCTAGAGTATATACGAGGGTGAGTCAAAAAGTAATGCCATTTTCTATATTACACGTGAAGGCTTTTTTTTAATAAAACTAAGGTTAACATTGAGACCCTAAAGATTTTCAGAGCAAGAATCCGACGAGTAGGACACAACTTTCCAATCGACAATGTCCTCCTTCTGCATGACAATGACGACCACACACAAGCATCAGGACAAAGGCGAAAATCGCCTCATTCGGGTGGACAACTTTACCGTATCCTCCATACTCACCAGATTTAGCGTCTTCGGCTTATCACCATTTGGCTCGATGAAAGGGGGTTTGAGAGGCAAACATTATTCCAGTGACGAGGAAGTGAAGAAGTGGCTCAAAGAACAGTCAACAGAATTTTACGAGGCCGGGATACATGATCTCATTCGAAGGGAACATTGCTAATGAGAGAAACGGGTGACTATGTGGAGGAGTAGAGTTGTGATCCACAGAGGATCAGCTTAATTTTGATGTATGATACATGTTCCTGTTGGTAATTATACTTTTCCTAAACAAAATGGCATTACTTTTTTACCCACCCTCGTATACATTTCTACATTCTATTAATACAAATACTAAAACAGACTATAATATATAGTAATATGATTATATAGCGTCAACTATTTGATATTAGGGAAGAAACTCCATTTAAATATCATGGTAACTATTTGTGAGCTTTGAATAATTATTTGTCTTTGTTCTACCTGACTTTGCGCTTCACTTATTTGATTTGCCTTACAGCGGCGATCTTACATTTGTTCGTCTTAGCGACAGCCGTTCCTAAAATGTTCTGCTTTGAACATAAACACCGTATATCAAAGTCGCCTCAGGAGAACGAAGAAGAAGTAAGCAGTAGTGATTCCTTATTTATCGATCGTTCTCTGGCCAAATAGCCGAATCCCTCCGCCCGCTCGAGAAAATTCGGACAAGGCAGCGTGAATACGTAAGTGGAAAAGACAAGGATAGGTAAAACAAGACGACACAAGAGATGAGTAAGATATATATATATATATATATGCGTTAGAAGTGGTATATGCTGCTGTATCTTCGTTCGTATTTATTCTTTCGTTGTATTTGAAGAATAAAAGTTGATATTATGAGTGGATAAATAGTTTTGTTTGTTTGTTTTTTTTTGTTTTTTTTCCCTGAATGTTGAGATGAGGCTTGAAGATGGGGACAATAGTCCGAATAACGCAGATAATACTAATTTTGTTTTTTTATTAAAAAACAAACAAGGATTCTGTGTATTCACAGTAATTTTTAAACTATAAAAGATGATTGATCTTTATGGTATGTCAAGCCGTTTAGGGTTATTTTATAACCGGCCCGGTTTAGCTCAGTCGGTAGAGTGTTCGGCTAGGAATCACAAGGTTCTTGATTCGATACCGGCCCTCGCCAACTCAGCAAATGAGTAGCACAGGGATGTGTGCGATAAAGTGAGGAGCTGATGGTAGGCGTGGCGCTCCACCTCAGATGCTAAAATAATCTCCTTGGTCAAGCGCTAGTGAAAAGGGGATAGACTCCCTCGCTGTCTGGCTTGATACCGACATTAGGCCGCCCCGACGACTTGACTTTTTTTTTATGTGTACAGTTAGGGAATCGCGTTTGTTGTACATTCATATTTACATTTTCGTGTAGTTGATTCTTAAGACGATTTTTGTTTTGCACACGGCCTCAATGGAATGCAAATTATTGTTCAGCATATCTATTTGGATCATAAATGGACTCCACGATCTTCAGAACCGGAACCCCACCATTAGATGCAGTTTATAGTCATACCCAGGAGAACACCCACTTTTGGGGATCTACAGGATATACAGTTTCCATATTTTTAAACCCAACCGAAAGGAATATATAATATATGAGGTCATCTTCACCTTTTCCACATCTAATAGTGATAAACCTATCTGAAATGAAGATGAATGCAAGGAGTTAA
>JALAJA010001224.1:0-20447 GCA_023376005.1 Doryteuthis pealeii | reverse complement strand
AAAAGAAAAAAAAAAAAAAAAACCCAAAAAAAACTAGGTTCTATAGAGATTAGGATAATGCTGTCAATTACATCAACCAGTAATAGAATTGTTTTCTGTACAGATAGCGTCGCAAACAATGGCTGCTATCAAAAAACAGAATTATCAGGTTGGAAAGTAATGTCCGATTTTTTCAATTAATGCTTTGACAACTTTCATTTGTTGGTTTTCTTTATTAAATAAAAGCAGTTTTCTTCTTTTTCTTTATAAAAATGAAATACGTATAAAACATGCTTTTGTCAAAATAACAAAACTGGTATTGTTAGTTTGAAGAATATTCAGAACACGAATCTGCAGTGCCAGAAGATTGTCTTTATTCAGAGAATAATTTAAACATCTCTGATACGTAGGATCACAGCTTAAAAAAACTAGGCTCTATATTGCACCAGTTAATTAGAATTGTTGTTTTCTTCTGGTACAGGTAGCAGCACGGCAATGGCTGCTATCAAAAACAGAATCTCATATGATTTTAAAATTTGAATTTATATTTTGAAATCACGGGAAAGATTTTATACACACACTGCTATTTTTGTTAAAGTTCATAAAATGGTTTCTTAAGACATAATTGAAATTTTGATAGCATTTGTCAAAAAGTTATAACAAAAAAAAAAAAAAGGTTCTGGTAATTTATTATTTAAACAAACGATATAGTTTAAGTATTTAAAAAAGCATATTTGTCTTTGTTTATTTATATAATCAGAGAGATCCTGCATATCCTTTTAGTTTCTATTATCTTGGTTCATATAAAAAAAAAAAAAAAAACAGGACCACACAAAACCAAACAGCCTTCCTCCTGCCCCATCCACTTTTCCATTACTTCCTCCCAAACCTCCTGGGGTCACCACACGTATTGCATTTAGATATTTTCAAAACTCCCAATGAAAATAATTTTCAAATAAATTTGCTTAGCAAACATTCTTAAAAAGGAACACACAATTTAAGTTCAAAAAGAGTTTTCTTTTTTTTTTTCTTTCTTTTAAAGGAGTTAAGAGATTTCCAAAAAGATTATTTATCCATTTTGTTTTTTGTTTTGCCAATTAGGGCAGGCAGTGCAGCTTACCCGCCATTTTTTTTTAAATAATAAAAGTTTTAGCAAATAAAAAAAAAAAAAAAATGTTTTTAATATTCCTGTCTTCCACGATAGGGGAAAATTTATTGTTTTGTAAGAAAAAAAAAAAAAACATAAATAAATAAATATTAATGAAAATGAATAAATAAAACGATGGCATAAATAACTTGGTTTGAATTCTTTTAAAATTTTCGTTTTTTTACGAGTAATCAGAGAAGTGATGGTAAGAATAGTTTAATATTGTCACAGCCATTTTGTGTGGAGAGGGTGAATGGTCAAATTCATTTTGGTGTTGATGGGCTTTGTTTTTTTTGTTCTCTCATCTTTTTTTTTTCTTTTCTTTTTTTTGGTTTTGTTTTGCTATTTATTATTATTATCATTTTTCTTAAAATTTTATTTTGTCCCCCATCTGATGCGTCATTTTCTCCCAGGACCGCATGTCAGGCACACCCAGTGCTGAGGCAGTGGTGGTGGGGTGGACAGCTAGGAACAGCCGTTATCAAAGCCCTATGCACTGCATAGACTCAATATAAGGAAAAACGCTAGCAGCTCCTCCAAACGTTAAGGTAGACAGCGGAGTCTCACTGCGGAAACAAATTGTCATTTTTCAGCCGCTGTCACCTTCTTGGTTTGCAAGGATCTCGTCCCTCATCGCCATATTGTAATGTCGATCATCTTCAGCAACCAAAAGAATGTTCGCCCCCAGTTTTTGTTGATCTCATCTGGGTAATAACAAATAAAGTCTTCTTGGCCATATTGGTAGAGACGAGCCACCTGAATGGTGACACCTAATGCATGTCCTATAAAAACATCTCAACCTGCAAGAGAGAAGAAAAAAAAAAAATAGTAATCATGAAAAGACGGATTTTCTTAATCTTAATAGATAAAATAGAATTCAAACAAAGAGAATATTAAGGATAGAGGAAAAGGTTTACTACAAGCAAAGATACACGGTGAACAGAGTAATATCAGAACATTTTAAGACCCTCAGCCACCGCCTCCTAGCACCCATATGATAAAAGAGGATTGGGGGGTATTACACCATGATGGGATACCCAAATAATGTTCAAATGCAAAACTGGAACCTCACTATCAGATAGTTTATCATCATCCTCAAATCTTTGGAGGATGGTCTTGTTTGGCCACTAAAAATATTAAATGATAATAATTATTTAATATTAAATAGTAATAGTTTTTGCAGACTGGGTTCTTTAACCATGGCTACCGGTAGCAGTCTAGTCAGAAAGGAAAACTCTGAAATTCAAACCTGTTGAACTCCGCTTAAGAAATTGACCTATGTGTCGTATCCTGCTCATGCGGGGGGGAGTTGGGTATATATATATATATATATATATATAGTATAATAATAATAGTAGAACGAGAAGAAGTACTACAATCAAGACCTCTTCTCTACTCATCCTCCTTTATTATATCATGTATTCAGTCACATGAACGTGACCACATCTCTTTTGAAGTCCTTGATTTATATACTGTTAGATGATATTACATCTTATGATAGGATTATTAATTTGCAATATTTACACTTATTGATATGGATTAGTATTGTCAAATATAAATCTTATGATATTGGATTATTATCTTGTCAAATATATTACATCTTGATATTGGGATTTATTATTGTCAATATATACACTTATGATATTGGATTATTATTTGCAATATATTACATCTTATGATATTGGATATTTATTTGTCAATATATACATCTTATGATATCGGATTATTATTTGTCAATATATTACATCTTATATTTGATTATTATTGTTCAATATATTACATCTATATATTGGATTATTATTGTCAATATATTACATCTATGATATTGGATATTATTTGTCAATAATACAATCTTATGATATTGCGATTATATTATTTGTCAATAGATTACATCTTAGTCAAATATACATCTTATGATATTGGATTATCATTTGTCAATAATATTACATCTATGATATTGGGATTGATTATTTTATATATTACATTCATCTTATGATATTGATTATTATTGTCAATATATTACATCTTATGATATTGGATATTATTTTCAATATATTACATCTTATGATATTGGATTATTATTTGTCAATATTATTACATCTTATGATATTGGATTATTATTTGTCAATATTATTACAATCTTATGATATTGGTATATTTATTTTTCAGTATATTACATCTTATGATATAGAGTATTATTTGCAATATAGAATCATTACTTAAAAGCTAACAAATTTGATTAAAAGGATTAATATGGAAAACACCTGAAATATTCAAGTCAGAACTGGAACCTCACCATCAGATAGTTTAATCATCATACTCAGAACATTAAGACCCTTAGCCACCGCCTTCTAGAACCCATATGATTAAAAGGATGGAGAGGGTATTGCACTATGATGGAGCTCCGAAACGTTCAATAGTATGTCGATTTCATAGTAGGCAATATTTGGAATAATTTTGCTATATAAGGTTGTGTGGATCACAACTTAAATTTATAGACTCTTCGAAGGTTGCATGAACTGAATCGGCCAATCAACTAGCTCGAATGCCGCGTTGGTTAACTATTTTAAAGGCCTTGGTGGAAAGCGTTCAGTTGCTCATGCTTAACAATGAAGGAAACACAAGATCATAGGATTCAAGATACAGCGACCAACAAACAAGGATTCTGCTTAACATTGAAAAAAAAATTTATAAAAATCGTAGTTCTACTCAACCACGGATCAAAACTTAATGCCTTCAAGGGATCTCCACTGTAAAGTGTTCTCACCTGCAGTCTAAAAAATGGCCCACAAGAATCTTAAAATCTTACCTGTTCCAAGCCACCAGTGCTACCCACCATGTTGAATGGTTCTTGATCAAATCAGCTGGAGTCGGAAGCTCTCCCTTGCAACAAAAAGCCAAGCAAACACAGGAATCTCTGCCGCGTGTTGGTGTTGCTTGTAGATTTCTAATTATATTCCACAACATCAGCAGTTTAGCAGCTTCCATCATTTTTAAATTCCAGTGTTGGATTCGAATTAAAAAGCTCTTCTACCCACTTTTCACGTTCCTTTGAATTTTAATCTGTGAGGCATGTTCAATCTAAAAGAAGAAATGAAAAATATATCAAACAATAATCAGTGCCATTTCTCTGAATTTTCGAGATGAGGTTTGATAATTAGTATTATTGTTACTATTGTCCTCGTCTTTGTTATCTGTACAACTTTATGCCCATGTGGATTGAATAAAGGGTTGGGTCAAAGTAACGTGATGGCTCCCGAGTCCGACAAGAATACCTGAAGAATCCAGGGGCATATCGCCGAAACATATACAATAATTAATTAAATGAGGAACAATAGTCTGAATAATCCAAATAATACTAACAATCATTGCAATGACTAGCAAGAATATGGCACCCTCCAGACGTAAGTATTAAAGTTTTAATATAATGTAATATATTAAATTAGGAAGACTAATGAAATAAATAAGAATGTATATAAAAATGATTACACTTTATTCTAATATCTTAATTAGTTTCTATATAAAAATTATTCATAGGATTGATTTAATACATTGGGAGAATAAAACATAATATTAAGATCAATAACACAAAGTAATTATTTGGTAAAACCAGTATGCAAAATTAACCACAACCATTATTATGTAAACCTTTATTCTTAGTTATATAGCAAATATATGCACCCTCCGGGTTCAAGTATTTAAGTTTGATATAATAAAATAATCATATTAAATTAGAAGGCTAATGAAACTGACTAAGAATACAGATAAAAAGATCTGCAACAGAGGGGGTATAATCGAAAAATAGAACAACTTTGAAACTAACTATTCCATCATTTTCCATTACTCCCCTCTTTCATTGGTAAATTTTCCTAATAAATTTCTTTAAGATTTATCCACGAATTTTGTTTATATTTCTTAAGATAAAACCAAAGATTAGAAATCAATAATACCAAGCACATATTTATTAAAAATAAAATTTTTAAAATATCAATATGCAAATTAGCCTTCTATTCAAACTGTAAACTGCTATTTTGTATATATAAATACAATTGCATGTTATTAGTACGTAGATATGGTCAACAGTATTAATAATGTAAAACAATTTTTATTAAAACTGAAGGTTTTAAAAGAATGGAAATCATGGAGAATTTGACGTAAATAATTAAGGGAATTGTGACTTGAGTAGTAATATAGTTTCGTTACAACAGAAAACACACAATCTCCATTATAATAATATAAGACACATTGCAGGATCTTAAATGCACTAACAACATTGGCTTTTGAGGCAAATCTAACAATTTTCATTGAGACCTTGTTATATATAAAAATTTATTATTCTATGTATTAATGATTTTTGACTAATAAATTAAAATACTCATTGATAAACTTGTGCAATTCTGACGTAAGGCAGTGACAGTTTCAGTTGCAGACAGCACCAAATTTCCATTTATAATAAGATTTTAATTGCACCGAGAGATCTTTTTTGGAATTATGGTATATAAGGGTGCTTACAATTCCCACCTGGATTTATAGACTAGCCGAGGTCATGTGGTTTACTCCTCCGGCCAATCAACAACCATAATGCGTGGCTGATTCACTACTTAACTCTTAACATCCTATTGAGAATTTTTTTAAGTCCAGGGCCCATTCTTATAAGGATTCATCAATAAATGGCTAAAAATGCCATTTTCATTTAAAGTTACCTGTTATTTCCCTTAATCAAAGACTTCTAAATATGTTTAATATTACATTTAACAAAGGCTATCGTTTGGGGTGGATTAGGAAAATGAAGTGACTTCCCAGCCGGGTGGAATGAGGCGGTATAGGATGTTAAGAGTTTTAAACACTGATACTTGCCACAGTTCACTTGCAATCATTGAGGAGAACTTACGACCATGACAAAGGATTACGAGGATTCTTTACCAAAGGATTACCGAGGATTTCTTTACCAAAGGATTACCAAGGATCAATTCTGCTGGACAAGCGCTCTTGCCTGAAGGCCTAAAGGATGTCCCATAAGATTGTAACAGAATAAAGGATGAGCATACAGATCAACTTTTGTTGCTCTGAATTGCTAAGGACACTTGTGTGTTTAACCAGACTTGGTTGGTTGGATCTTATGACATGTCAACCCTTGGGTTATTTTTACGCCAAAGTCGTTCTTTTTATTCATTCTTGTTGGGTATTCAATTTCTTTTTAAAAACTCATTTTTTAAAAATCTATTTAAGCCATGGATGGGCCAGAGTGGACCTGGAGTATCCATACTAATTAGTAATCATGTTTTACATTTATTTGTAGGCCATAATTACATAAAGAGAAGTCAGAGGTGCCAAAAATAGAGAGGTTAGAGTTAAAGGTTTTGTGTTCAGTCTCCACAGTTACTGAATTTTACACATATTTATAACTGATATCCCCCCTCCATACATGTATGCACATGTATATATTATCTGTATGCTATTCGTTAGTCTGTGTACTATACATGAGCCTTTGATGAGTTGTGATGCCCCTGGGCACTGTATGCAAAAATTAATTATTATATTACTGCAATATTTTATCAGAAATATACCAAAAGTTAAATTGTAATCTATTGTAAAAAAATGGCTTACCTTATCATAAAATGTATCTATACACTCTTCCATCATGGAGAGAACATCTGTATGAGGTATAAGTCGATTTGCAAATGACCAGGACTCCAGCTCCCAGCAGGAATTTTTAAAATATTCAGTCAGAAGCTGAAAATTTTAATAAGAAATTTAAAATAATCATCTTATAGAATGCAAACCATTTAAGAAGGTCATTAAAAAAAGTTCTTAGCCTCACCAAGAAAGAAGAGACATTTCTTATAAAATTAGAAAAATTAATTCAGATTTCTGTGTTAATTTATGTGCAGTTGAAACCCATACAAAAAGGGAATGAGATTTACAACAAATTTAAAAAATGGACAAAACAGGAGCCCAAGCAGTCAGAAAGTATCTGGGTGAGGTATAGAAATTTGTGAACGACCACACAGTATAAAAATTTTAGATATAAAATATAATTTAAGAAATTCTTTTAGGAATATCATTTTAAATAGAAAAACATGAAGGAAAAAGGATTTTTAAAAAATAATTTTATTAAAATAAAGATTTCTAAAAAAAAATTTTTTTTTTTTTAAATTAAAAAAAATGCATCATCAAAATATTTTTTTTTTCAAATGCATATGTCATTTAAAGTTAAGATTTTTTTTTAAAACGTATGTCATTAAAATAAAAAAAATTTCTTCTAAAAAATGCATACTTCAATTAAAATAAAAGATATTCCTTTAAATGCATACTCATTAAAATAAAGATATTCCTTTAAATGCATACTCATTAAAAAAAAGATATTCCTTTAAATGCATACTCATTAAAATAAAGATATTCCTTTAAATGCATACTCATTAAAATAAAGATATTCCTTTAAATGGCATACTCATTTAAAATAAAGATATTCCTTTAAAATGCATACTCATTAAAATAAAATATTCCTTTAAAGCATACTCATTAAAATAAAGATATTCCTTTAAATGCATACTCATTAAAATTAAAGATATTCTTTTAATGCATACTCATTAAAATAAAGATATTCTTTTAAATGCATACTCATTAAAATAAAGATATTCTTTTAAATGCATACTCATTAAAATAAAGAGTATTCTTTAAATGCATACTATTAAAATAAAGATATTCTTTTTAAATGCATACTCATTAAAATAAAGATATTCTTTTAAATGCATACTCATTAAAATAAAGATTTTTTTCAAGTCATCTATAACTGTGTAAGTACCGTATTTGACTGCATATAGGACACACTTTCCCCCAAAAATTTTGGCTAAAAAAATTGCCCTGCAACTTATACATCGTAGGTGAATTTTGAGACCTCCTGTAGGCCTAGGCTAATCTTCTCTATGATGCTCACTAAACCAGCTTACGCTCAGTACTTTTACCTACTTGTGGTATGCTTATTGCTTACCTGTACTGCCAAATTGCTTTTATACAGCTATGTTTCTGCTTATGTAATGCACAGCAAGACTGTTTTAAAAAATATATGCTTAAATACACTAAAAACTTTTTTTCCTGAATCTGACCTGCTGAAATGGGGGGTGCGTTTTATATACATGTGCGTCTTAAATGCCGTCAAAATGGTAAGTAGATAGGCATTAAAAACAAAAATATTTTTAAAGAATGCGAAATTTTAGAATTACCAAAGAAATTACTTACCTGCTTAACGTGCATCGGGTCTGAGAATTCTTCTTTTAATTGAAATTTTATGGACAAGAATCTGAGCGACACAGCCCCTCATGGCACAATAGTTATCTCCCCTGATCTGCCGCAAGTAATGACAATGGAACTGCCTCTGCAAAGCTAAGTAACCCTAAAGAAAAAAATAATTTCAAAAACAATATTCAGTATCAACAAAATTGTTTATCAGTAATATACAAAAAATAAGAACCTTTTTTAAAAGTCTTACTAAAAAAAAAATTAAAAAAAAAAAAAAAAAAAACGATATTTTGCCCAATAAAAATGGCACTTTGAAATTCCAAGAATACAGTGGTACCTTCGCTTTAGGAGTTTTCAAGTTGTACCTCGGATGATGTTTTTGCTTTGTACTGAGAGCTAAAATTTGAGGTATGAGCGAGCTTCGGATACACTTATCTTAATAAGTTTCACTAAAAACATTAAATTCCAAATTTATTAGTCTTAAGAAAAATATTATTTATTTATGAAATAATAGACATTAAAACCTATTACAGCAAAATTCATTACATTCTATTCTATTATGTTTTATACAATACACTGCTATTTCTCTTATTTAAAAAAAAACAAAAAAACATAACAAAAAAAAATTAGGGTGTTTTGTTTTCTTAAGGGAGGCTGGAATTATAATAAGATGGAGCTACCATTACCACTTGCCTAAGTTCACTTTGCACCATAGAGCTTGAAATGTGGAAGGTATTTCTGCACGCCTTGTATAATGAAAAAGATTTAGCTCCTACACTTTATCTTTTTTTTTTGTTGGTTGCCACAATTCTTTTGAACACTTGTATAAAAAAAAAAATGGTTTATTGTCTTGAAAAAGGATCTTTTTCTTTAAAAAGAAAGAAAAAGAAGAAAAAAGCCACTTGTTTTTTAAAAGTGAGCACTAAACAAAAGCCTTTCAAACAACAAAACAGTATTGTTCTCTCGACAACCATAGAGAACGCATCAGAAATCATTAAATTCTTAGATTAAAGAATTATGATCACAATACAAAAGTTGTTTCCTAAGGAGAGACACACTTAATGCAACGGGTTATCAGCGTAGGAAAATAGAATCAGCGACCTGTGTTTCAAATCTGGGACGAGGATGTTTGCATTTCACATTGCACTAATGCCATTAGGAAAGGCATGAATCCAACATCCCTTCATAGCTATAGATAAATAATAAGGGAGCTGGATTCTTTTTTTGTTAGAAAAACGCTCAATTCAAATCAGCTTTGCTTCGCTGAAAATTTTACCTTGGGTCGATTCCTGCCTGTGACGGAAGGGTTGGTAAAAATACATACTAATTGGTTCTTCCAAATTTTGGATCTGGAAATTTTTAAAAAGTCCATTAAGATAATCAAAAGGTGCCATTTCACTAGCCATATTTATTAGCAATGAGGGGCCGGGTTAGCTCAGTCAGTAGAGCATCTGCCAAGGGTCCACAAGGTTCTGGGTTCGATACCGGCCCTCGCCAACTCAGCACACAATTAGCACGATTTGGATCTGTGTGGTAAAGTGTGGAGCTGATGGTGGGTGTGGCACTACACCTCAAACAACAACAATCTCCCTGGTCTAGCACCAATGAAAAAGGGATAGACTCCCTCACTGTCCAGCTATTTTAATTTTTTTTACTTTACACTTATGTGCTACTTGTTTTTGGGAATTGCCATAAAAAGCATCCATCATTTACCAGGGCTATAGAGTCAGAACACAAAACCTTTGACTCCAACTCTTCTATTTTTCATACATCCAACTCTGACTCCTTTTTATGTAAATACGTGATTATGGCCTACAAATCTCATAAAACCATGATTTTTTATACAGTGCTAAGATAAACTAGGACCATGTAGAATGTAAATCAACTGAATTCGGAATCAGTATAGTTTTATCAACTCTGACTCCAGTGACCCCTTAACTGCTCACGACTGATTCCACAGATTTCCCTTGAAATTTTCCCATGTCAACGTATGGGGTCATTTATGCCAAAGACGTTTTTGTTTTATTCATTCTTGACGACCGGACCTCGTTAGACTCAATTGCCCTTCCCCAAATCAGTATGTCCCGTGTTAGGAACTACTGATTTAGACAAAGTCCACTTACATTTTCTGGATGGTTTGAGCCTTCGGTGTATCTCCTTTCCATTCATTTTGGGCGTACTCTTGGATCTTTTGCCGTGGCTTCAGGTTTGTATAATCTACAATAATGGGAACTTTTTCTGCCCAAAGAAACAAAAGAAAACAAAGTTATATTAAAATGCCTTTTACATTTAATTTTGGATAAAATAATTTCATTATTTCATTGTTTTTTGGCACGCTGATTTTTATATGAGGTAATCCCAAAGGCGTGGTGGTTGTTGGATTTTACAGCATGTCCACCCTTGCTGGGTTATTTTATGCTGAAGATGTTTTGCCTTATTTTTTCAGATTTCAGTTATTTCCTATAACTCCAACCTAAAAAAAAGGGAACCACTCAGATCAACTGATAAATTTTATTATCAATGAATTTTATCTATTAATTAATCTATGCATTATTTTTCCCATTAAACTAACCCTAAACCAGTCTTCTTTTTCCTAGTTAATCAGAGTGGTTCCCCCCTTTTTTTTTAGGTTGGAGTTATAGGAAATAACCTAGATTTCTTTTTAAGAATCATTTTTTTTTATACATTTTTTAAAAAAAACTCCTTTTTTGATTTATTTAATCCATAGATGGGAAAATCCCAAAGGGATTATTTCCTATAAGTCTAACAGGATCAAAGGGGAACCACACTTGACTGATAAATTATTTATTTATTTATTGATCTACTAGGAAAAAAGACGGGGGTTAGGGGTTAGTTTAATGTGAAAATAAATAAATAATTTGTCAGTCAAGAGTGGTTCCCCTTTGATTCATGTTAGATCTTATAGGAAATAACGCCCAAAGGTATGGTCTTCAAAAAATATCTAGAAATCACAGAACGTTTATTATTTATTATAGATGACGTTTACATCCTTTTTAAAGTTTGAACATTCTATTTTTCTACATAATCGCTATTTCAGTTGATGCATTTTTGTAGGTGCCATGACAGTTTGTACACTCATGTCATACTAGCTCACTGCCATGTCATTGAGGAAGTGTTGAACCTCGTTGTTGTTGCCAACTACCTACACCATTTAAGAAACCAAGCATGTCTCGACTTACATTTCCATTAATTGGGCGATGAATTTCAAAACGATTGCCAAAACTGAATGTGGCAGCGAGGTACACATACAACAACACAGTGTTGCCAATGTTACACGAACAGTTTCCCTGCATCCCCAGAGATTTGGAGACCTTACTTTTGGGATTACCCTCATATATTCAGCAGCAGTAAAAGAAAATAATCAGATGAAACAATCTACTATTAATCCATTTGCAGTGATGTTAGAAACTCTCTTAATCTGAAAAAGAATATTTTAGCAGGTACAAAATAATTTGATAGTCACATGACATTTTGAAGTACAGCGTGGTCCGAAAGTCTTGTCACCCCCTACATATGGTTTTAACTTTCATTACTTTTTGTTTAATGATAACAAAGTAAAAAGAAAGTAGGCAGAGTGGCCTACTATCAGTATCAGCTGGACATAGAGGGAGTCTATCCCATTTTCACAAGTGCTAGACCAGGGAGACAGTTTTTGTATCTAGAGGTGAAGTGCCGCACTTACCATCAGCCATGCTACCCATGCACGAGTTGGCGGGGGCCAGTATCGAGTCTGCTATTTTGTGGTTCCGAGGCAGATGCTCTACTGACTGAGCTAAACTAACCCCAAATAATATCATTCATTATAATATATAATAATAATAATATAATTTTCTATTTCATGAAATTATAATTAATCGGATAAGGGTTTGGTTTAGCGCAGTTGGCCAGAGCATCCACCTGGGAACCATAAGGTTCTGTGTTCAATACTGGCCCTTGCCTACTCAATGCATGAGTAGCACAGCTTGGATCTGTGTGGTAAAGTGGGAGCTGATGGTAGCTGTGGTGCTCCACTTCAGATGTAAAAACAATCCTCTGGTCTAGTGCTAGTGAAAAAGAGATAAATTCCCTTGCTGTCTGGCTGATACTGACAATAGGCCACTATGCCGACTTTAATTAGAAGTCATATTTTGGCAGAAGGTGACAAAATCTTCAGACCACAAAAAAAAAAAAAAAAAAAAAAAAAAAAAAGAAGAAATATTACAAATAGAAAAAATAGTAAAAGAAAACATCAATTTGATTACAAAATTTCATTAAAGACATTGTAAAAATAATGCTGCAAAAAAGGAAAGGGATGTTGGTTGGTTTGGATTTTATGGCATGTCAACCCTTGTTGGGTTATTTTATACTGAAGACATTTTGTTTTATTCATTCTTGATGGGTATTTAAAAAAAGAAAGAAAAAAAGAATTTTTTTTTTTTTTTAAACTCAATTTTAAAAAAAATCATTTTTTCCTATCTAACCCAAAGATGGGACCCTAACAGGTACTACCACTCTGGGACAGAGTGGATCTGGAAGTGAAAGCAATGATGGGGTACTCCACACTCACCAGAACTCCAAAATTGAAACTTCACCATTAGATGCAGTTTAACTAGGACACCAAGACCCTCATCCACCGTCTTCTAGCACATATAATAAAAACAGTTGGGAGGTTTGCCATAAGGGCAATAGGTTGGACAATCATATAGGTGCTTGGGCTTAACATGACCAGCCGATTGATCGGATGGGCCTCTCCGACTGCCTGTCTAGTAGAGTGTGATGGATGGATGAAGAAAGTACCATATAGTTATTTACTAAGCTTAGCATAGATGTGGCACAAGGCCAGAAGTATGGAGTGCCCAATGAGAATCAAACTCACTAACAATGGTTTGCGAATCTAACTTGCTAACCATTACACCTCGTGAGGTGCCCAAGAAAGTACCATATGTACTAGTGATGATTTTATGAAATGAATAACCACTAATTTTAGACAAAAAAATTAATTAAAAAAAAAAAAAAAAAAAAAGAAAAAAAAGAAAAAAAAAAAAAAAAAGAAAGTTTTTAAAAAAATCATATTTCATGCATTTTGATTACATTGATGAAGCTATGAAAGCTTAATAATGAATAAATGCAATATATTTTACGACAAACCAGATACACTGGCATTTGACTTTTTATATTGACAAAATTTCTCTTTCCTTTTCGACACAAGTTAGCCAAGGAGGGATGGGAGGGGACATAGTTCTGAGACATTTTAAACGAAAGAGACGGAATAAAAAAAAAAAAATGTATACTTTTTTATTACATGTTCCTGTAAATGAAATATATAAAGGACAATTTTAGTACTCTTCGCGGAGAACCATCCGGCCCCCCCTTGGTGTGGTGGACCCATAGATCTCGACAGATCATCCACCTGCACACCCCAAATACTTTCAGTCATCTTGCCTCGGCTTGTCACTGATACTAGTCTTTGGGGAAGAGAACATGCGGTGCATGTTGCACAAGATCTGCAGATATCTCTACAAGTCCCACGGTGATGGAGGAACGGTGGCGTGTGCAGGCCTGACGGGCTGGAAGCACATAGCTGTGAATCTACACATGGCAAGGTTGTGAGTGACTGAGCAGCCCCTGGGTAGTAATACCCACCCAGACATCTGGGAAGGGTATAGAAAGGTGACCTACACAAATATCGAGCTGGCCAGTAATCTGCGGCTGGAGGCTGTTCACATTAGCAGGACGAAATCAAGAAATATTGCAACAAACCTAGGCTAACAATAGCCACCTGAAATGTTCAGACATCTTTCGAAACCCTGAACAATGAACTGGTATCGTGGCAAAGAACTCTCGATATGAGGCAAACATCTTGAGCCTCGCGGGAGTCCGCTTCAGCGAGGAGGACCAATTGACAGAAGTGGGGGTCTGGGTACACATTCTTTTGTAAAAGCAGGCCGATGGTAGCTGTAAGGATTTGAGATAAGGCAGCTCGAACATCCCATCCTAAAGCAGCCTCTGCATAAGCGGCACATGATGGACGGCATGGACACATATCCTACATCTAAGACTGACCACATATGTGACCTGTGTGCAGGGCCTGCCTGTCGAGGGTTGGGCTTCTCACTCACGTACAGTCACATGCGAGAGGAAAGCCAAGAAAGGGGTTCATGTGTGACAGGAAACATAAAAACAAATTTGGACCAGGGGGCCCTCTGCGTGCTCACATCCGAACTACTTGTAGAAATGGCCTTATTCTGCGAAGAAGTGGCAATCACCATATAATATATTCTTATGCAGGGGTTTGAATATTTGCTGTATTTCTCCTGTGTTTCATTGTTAAAAAGATACATTATATATATATTATTTTTTTTGGGGGGAGGGGAGAATATGTGCTTAATTGAAGTTGTACCTAATTTTTGAAAATTAATTAATAATTAATGAATAGGCAGGCATACCTATTCAAATGTAAGGCTAAAAAATCGAGAAAATCAATCTCTGTATGTACATTTCGGCCTATTAGCCTCAGCAGCTTTGTGTGTGATTCGAACCCTGACTGTCAAGCTGACAGGCGGGGACTCTAACCATTACATATATGTGTGCGTGTGTGTGTGTGTATGCATCTTGTTTTATAACTTTAAACAATGAGACAGGAGAAAACACAGCAAAATACAAACACCTGCACAAGAAGGTGTTTGTATATTTCACTCATTTACAAAACCTCAGTAATGTAAAATCTGGTCAAATTTGGCAGAAAAATAGAATAAAGAATGTGATTTAACATAAGTCTATTAGCAGTTTAGATTGGTCAGCTAGTTTTGTTGTAAACCGTTCTTAAAGTTCAGCTTCTGTGCATAGTAACGTTTTGTTGTTAAAAATTAGTCTCAAACACCAATTGGTGAACAGACTTATTAATTTTTAATTTATTCTTTTTATTTATTTGGAATTGTCATAAAAAGTATGCATCATCTATAAAGATTTACCTTAAAAGTCAGCAAAGATTCTCTCAAGCTACTACCTGCTTTCATTGTTCGTATACACTTTACTTATTTACAGAAAACTCACAACAATAGGAGTCTAGTAAAATTTGACAGAAAAATAGAATAAAGAATCCATTTAATGTAGTCTGTTACTTTGTCATAAACGATTCTCAAAGTTTGGCTTGTGTGGCATAGTAACTTTTGGTGTAAAAATTAGTCTCAATCCCTAATTTCTTTCACATAAAAACAAACTTTATTAATTTGAGTAATCTAATTTTTTTAAATTAAAAAATGTAAAATATTCTGTATATTCATTTTGATTATTTAAAGTCCATATATATTTTTTTTTTAGATAAACATTAGTCAAAATTAAGATTCCATATCTATAAAAATTCTTGTAATGTTCAAATTCATCTGCAAATTATAATAGAATGTTTTTACATCTTGTGATTTAAACATATTAATGGACACACACACACACACAAAAAAAAAAAAAAAACAAACAAAAAACTTTAAGATTTGCAAGTTTAATGAACTTTTTGATGTCTATTGATTTAACAAAAAATTTAAAGAATTATTTCTTCTGACATGCCATTTAAAAAAAAAAAAGCAAAGAAATGGTTTGCTTTGAGCAGCAATGGAGTAGATATTAATCAATAGGACAAAGTATAAAAGGTCAGACAATGAGTTGATGCTCCTGTAGGACAGAAAGAATAGGAACACATCCAAAATCAATCAGAGTCTATCTCTGAAGGACTCACCATAACACACATACATGCACAAGAAAAGAAACATTTTTTTTCTATCTCCAAACAAAAATTAAAAAAATAATATTTTACATAAAAAAAAGAAAAAAAAAAGTAATTTTGTGATATGCACAGTATCTAAAAAAAACTATAAAAAAAACAAATAAAATAAATGAATAAAAAAAATAAATAAACAAATAAAGAATGAATGAATAAAAAAATTAAAAAATGTTTTTTTTAAAACTCAAAAATGATAGCATCTTTAAAACTAATAGCATTAACCGAAAAATGGAGAAAAACATAAATCAATTTAAATAAGACAGAAAATAAACTGAAGAATTTGTGGAAAAAGAAAAAGAAAAGAAAAGAAATTATGATAAGAGGCTCACATGATAAAACAACTCATTTTAAATATAAAATCTGTTTGCTATTATAATGCGTGGGATGATTGTAAAAAGAATTTTCTCATTCTTCTCTTTCTCAGTCAAAATATTTATCATTCATAAATCTACCTTAAAAATTTTAAGGCTCGAAATTGTCAGAGTAATAAAAAAAATTACAAAATAAAAAAAAAAATCACTTTTTAACTCTTTGCTTACTTTAAAACCACTCACAGCAGCTCTTCCACCAAAGTACAAAACTGGTGGTTAGTTCCTTATAATTGAGCAGAAGGACTCAGATCAAATAATAATAGAACTTTATTTGAATAGAACGAGTTCTGAAGTGAATTGATAGTCAACTTTGAAATATCCAATCATACAGGTAAAAAATACAAAGAAAATTTGGCAAAGAGTTAAACAACTAATTTTCATTTTCAGAATTTAAAACTTTTTTTAAAATCTTAAACAATTTAATTTGACTCCATATGACTTGTCCTTATGTACTAAAAGCCTTTCATTCAACGAAGATGGATGCTTAAAATCACTTAACAGACTAGTTACTAATTAAAACCATTTAATTGTTAGCTTGTATAATGCTTAAGAGCTCAATTTAATTGAATACTTGAGAAGAAAAATGGAATTTCTTCCTCTAGGTTCTCTGAATCCCAGTTACTTCCCTTGTTCTAACACTTGTCAGCTGATAGGTAACAAAAATAACAAAGTTGAAATAGAGAAAGTGATTCCTGATAAGTTTGTACTATATTTCATTACTAGCATAATATCCATTAAAAAAAGGCAGTATTATTCATGTATGTATACGTTATGAAAGCTAATTTCTCTGCGTATTCTGAGAAACTTTTGTTTTTATAAAATTTCAATTACTCACAATTTAAAAAAAAATAAATTAAAATTTGGCAAACTTATTTTGAAAAGGGAAGTTGTGCAATATTCTAATCTATTCTTGTTTTAAAAAAATATATAAAATTTAAGCAAAAAAAAAATCCAAATACTGAAAATGTTAAAACCAAATATTTCAAACAAAAAATCATTTTTAATCATACACTAGATTTCATATCTGGTTGCCCTGAAGTCAAAAAAGAGAGATCTGAGAAAAGGTTTTTTCTCTCAAAAGCTAAAAAAAAAAAAAAAAAAAAAAAAAATTCTTAAAACTTACTTGATTGGAATGGGAAATTATTTAAAAGAAAAACAATTAATATGACTAATTACTAATAATAAACTAAAGTTTTTAAAAGTATCAAATAAATTATTTATTTTATCATACAGATTTGTAAGTATTGGTCCCTCACCCTATACATATAGTTGTAGGTCATTATGGTGTGAGTCCCTCACTCTATACATGCAGTTGTAGTCATTAATTTTATATAAATCAGTTCATTTCAATGTGACTATTCTGGTGAAGAAACAAACAAAAATAAGTGACCACTTTTATATATAGAGCCCAACTTAGTTATTACTTACTGAAAATTAATAAAGTTTGTGTTTATGTAAAGATATCTATATATAATTGAGATTCAATCTCTTTTTGTCTGTAACTGAAACTACATTAACTACTTACATCACAGTAACTTCAGGAATTAAGCAAGTTTAGCAATGAGTATTTAATTTATAGTCAGTATCAAGTACTACACAAAACGCAAGAACAACTGAATTATATATAAACTCAGGACTGAGAATGTACAAAAGATGGTCTAATGTATCATTTAAAACAAGTTTCAATAAATACATGACTAATATTATTGATTCATATATAGTTTTTTGTCATTTTGATATATATTTAAAGTTATCTATTATTTCGAGTTTACGAAAAAAAATATTACAAACATTAAATTTCCATATATTCTCGTTTGACATTAAATTTGAAAAGGTTTGTGGATCTAACTGTATCCTGTTACTTAACTGTCTGTGCATGCCAAAACTAAAGTTTGTTAACATTTTGCTACAAAAAGTTTTGGATGTCGATAAAATTTAACAGAAGTATATCTTTTATACAATAAAATTAAAATATTCGTTCAATTTAATAAAATTTCAAGAACAAAGTTTTTGGACCATTCAAAAGAAAAAAACATTTAAAAAAACAAAAAACTGATGATTTAAAAAAATGTTTTTCAGCCCCCAAAAATAATGAACGAAGAATGTTTACATATTCACACTATTTAACGTGGTCAAACTACAAAATTTTTTTCAAAAATTCAATTAAGAGTTACATTATCATGAAAATTGATACTTATACACTTTTTAGATAAATTTCTGTTTAAAATAGTTTTAAAAAAATATATATATATATTAGGGGAAATATTTAATTTATTTAACTTTATGAAATCTGAACAGAATTTATTTAACTTTATGAAATCTGAACAGAATATATTACTTGTACAATTTTTAATTTTTCATAAAATAAGAGTCAGAATAATTAAATCAGAAATTTTTAGAAACGTTTTGGAAGTCCTTAATGTTGTAAAACAAAACATATTCAGTGGAGTGGAGTGAATATGATGTTTTTAAGTAAGTAATTCATTCTTTTTTAAAATATTAAACGTTTTTTTTATTCAATTCCCCACCCACAGGCAATATCTTTTAAAAATTAATTTTTACACCAACCAAAAGGTGTTTTTTTTTTTTTTGCTAGTCGGTAAAATATTGATAAAGTTTGTGTTTATGTGAAGATATAGGTATGTTTGAATTTACATGACCAATTTTTAAATTTCAATTAAGTGTTTTTTTTTCTTTTTCATTGACAAAATTATAAAGTCTAGGTTTTCTACAAACAAGATAATTGCTTTTATTCAAGTATTAAGTTGAATGTCTTTGCAATTAGAAAAGAGAAAGAGAAAGAGAGAAAGAGAAAGAGAGAGAGAGAAAGAGTGTGTGTGTGTTGTCTGAGTGAGAGTGAGAGTGAGAGAGTGAGAGTGAGAGAGAGAGGGGGTTGTCAATTAATAATGAACAATATTCATTAAAAGAAATTTGTCACCAAGGTTCCCTCCAGTCTAAGTATGTATTTACCTACCCCCCTCCATCGGCCGAGATATGACACAAGGTCGTTTTAACGTGGAAACCACACACAAGCCGAAACTCATGCAATGGCTAGTGCAAAAATGTGTGGTTCCTGTTAACATTTCCCTTTAGGGCACTTCAGGCACAGGCAATAAACCCAGCCCTGCCCTTTTTAGACAAGGTGCCTAGAGGGATGCTCCACCCCACCCCCATCATGCGGTTAATTATACTTTACTTGGAGGTCTAGAGACCGAAGTCCCAATTTAAAATATACTAAGTGAAAAATTACCAAAGTTTATTTTAATCTAAAAACCAATTCTATTTATTTTATATATACAAATATATGCATCCTCAGGCGAAAGTATTCAAGTTCTAATGCAATAAATATCATATTGAATTAGAAAGGCTAGCAAAACTAAATAAGAATACATAAAAAGATTACACTTATTTTAATTGATTTCTATATAAAATTATACACACTTTTAATACGTTTGAGAATAAACAATAAAAAAACAACCTTAAAACAATCCACTTTGCAGTTCTGAGGTGAAAAAAAAAAGTGTATAACTGAATCACTATGAAACAACTTTAAATCTATACAACATCAATTAATGCTGTCGTTTGATTCTTTTTAAAAACTTATAAAGGAATTAACGTATTAAGTTATGTTTCCTTAGAGTTAGATTTTATCAAAAGTATTAATCCCAGTTGAGAAATTAAAATATATACATTGGACTTCATTTCATATTCCACTAACATCTGTCCAGATGACTATGGTAAAAATTTACGCCCCTCAATTCACAGTCTACCTGATAATTTGCAAGGTAAAAAACATATACTAATATTACAAAAAGAAATCAACATTATAAGGTAGCATTAGATTTATTTTTTTTGAGGGCGGGTAGCATTATATTTGATTGTTTCTCCATGAGAAATTGTGTAAAATCTTTTCTTCAGATACAGAAAAAAAATAAAT
>JALAJA010001223.1:10000-23987 GCA_023376005.1 Doryteuthis pealeii | reverse complement strand
TTGAGATTTCATTTGCAGCCAGACCCTAAGAATCAGAATAGAAAGAAAATATCCAAGTAAAAATAATAGATAATGCTGCAATAATCATCTGTTTGCATTTCTGTTTTGCTATTCTTACAAACATAGAAATGTCGCGCGAGTTGCTGACTCAACGAATCCGTGAAGTATGTCAAGTAGAACTAGAGTGAGAATATGTAATCCGTGTGCGTGTTGATATTGTCGCACTCATTGTGTGTTGACGATATAACATGTTATCAGTTTAATGGTAGGATTCGCATCGTGGAACGCTGCAGAGACATGAGGTACGTCATTGTCGAAGTGTGGATACGCGGAAGTAGGTAGCGACACCTCAGATGAAGCTGCACTTATTGTAATTGCTATAGTACACACGTTTCGGCCGATGTCCACTCCGACTTTTTTAAGTTTTCTTATTCGGACTGGAGATCTCGAATCTTGGGACAACTTCTTTTCGAACTCAGGATCCTTCTAATGCATCATACGAATTGAATTTATAAAATATAATGTTTTTTTATTTGTGTACTGATATAAAAAAAAGTTTTTGTATTAATAATCGAACTTTTAGAAGGTGACTCTTAACAACATACTTATAATCGTAGTCTAGTGCAAAGGATGGATCCCTCACTGTCTGGCCTGATACCAAGTTTAGGCCACCCGACGACTTACTCTATATCAACCTTGATTTAACTCTTCTCTCTCGTCACACACCACACACCACACACACACACACACCACACCTATTTTCTTTTTTCTTTCCTCTACTTTATCTTTTTCTTTCATCATAGTCGATTGAAAGTATTAGCATTATCGCATCTGCGCACATCCGCCTCTCTAGGTCTTTGCCGACTCTTTTTTCTTTCTTTCTTTCTTCTTTCTGTCGTATGTATTTTTCTGTGTAGCATTCCTTTTTCTTCCGTTTCTTTTTTTTATATAAAACGGAATGGTCTATTACTTAGCTGAGTGATACCTAAGCCAACACCACATAATCAGGATTTAATTTTTGTATTTCAATTTAGTCTTTCATTAGAATTTATTTAACACAACTGTAAATAGTCGTCGTTGTGGCCCTAAAGTCGGTCTCTACTGACGGCGAAGGAGTCTATCTCCTTTTCACGAGCGATGAACAGGAATTGTTTTGGCTCTGAAGTGGAGCGCCACATCCTCCATCAGATCGCCTGTTTTATCGACGATTCTTCTAGTCCGACCTCTACCCACGAGCTAGGTCAAAGCCTAACGTAATTATAAAAGCAACGTAATAAGTAAATTAACGCAACTGACAAAAGAAATGAACTAAATGAACATGTAAAAGCAATTTGCCTGAATAGACAAAAGAAATGCCAAATTTAAACAATTTCTATTTTTCTGTATGATAAAACAAGAATGCTGATAATGTGGTAGATTTAAGGACGAAATCATAAGCGACGTTTCTTTATGGACTCCTAAGGCCGGTTAGCTCACTCGGAAGAGCGTTCAGCTAGAAACCGCAGGTTCTAATTCGACCCGGCCCTCGCCAACTTAGCGTATGATAGCACATAGGATTTGTGCGGTAAAATGGAGCTGAGTAGGTGTGGCGCTCTCACATCAGTAGCAAAAGCATTCCTTGTCTAGCGCTAGTGAAAAGGGGATTACTCTCGCTGATTGGCTGATACCAATTTAGGGTCACCCAACGACTTATAACCAACAAATTTTCAGGAGTAAACCCAAGAAGCTGATGCTCATAATTCTACTCTTCATGGAACTAAAAGATGACAGGACAAAAAAGACACAGGAGGAATTACATTTCAATAAAAGTGTTTTATATACAAGGTATACTTCTGTTTTTCATTAATACAATTTTATTTTCGATTTGTTCAAAGATATAGTGTAAATTAAAATCTTGTGAATTCTTGTGGAAAGCGCGGTGGTGTGCTGGTTAGCAATGGACTCATGACCCTGAGTTCAAATCCTGAGACGAAAGCCAAAGTTAGCATAGCGCTAATATCATTGGGAAAGGTATGAATCAAACTATTCTCCCTCCAGCTATGGTTAAATAGTACAGAGAGACTGGGCTCTTTAACCTTTGTTTAGGCAACTAGTCTAGGAGAAGAAAAACACTGAATTGCAATACCTCTTAAATCTCCGTGGGGGTGTCATTACTATAATAGGCTTGCATACTTACTGACTATTAATTTTAAGAAAAAGGAAAAAAATCTTCTTTCTTTCCTGTTAAATTGTCAATTATTTTTGCCTTAAGACAATTATCGATTACTTTTATCTTCTCAATTCAGTTCATTTAAAATGAATTAATGACTATTTTGTTTGGTAATGAGTTTTATGACTCTACAAAATAATGGAGTTAAAATATCGAATGTCACATAACAATATAATAATTTAGTTCCATTATGTGGTTTCGTGTTCGAAGATTGCGCTATTTCTTGAATTTCCTTTTTATGTTATTGTATCTAGTAACGTTGATCAAGAGTTAATAACAACACGATTCATACGTGCACCTAGAATAGACAGATTCTCGTAGGTCTTACTACTATTAAGTTGAATTGTTATTTGTATTCTATTCTATTGAGGTTATTTTTATTATCGAGGGAACAGTTGTACCCGGGTTACGGGTAGTTTCTGTATGTTTTGGTATGACGGTGACTATTTTTGGCAACTAGTATTTGTCACACATTTTACCAGAAGATGCAGCAAGTAGTTTTCATCTATTCATTTAAGACAGTTACTGATTTGTCAAGTTGCTTGGATAGGTTAATTACTGCTTTGTATTTTCTTTCTTTCACTTCTGAGATGTTTATATACCGTCTCTTCTTGTTCTTTCTCTTTTTCCTTCTTTTTTGGGCACTCGCTGTGATATTGCTCTGATTTTTTCTTTCTGTCTTATTTCATTCTTATAACTTTTAAGTGAAATGTTTATTTTTTTATTTGTCATGAAAACATTTACGGAGACTCCTTTCTTTTTTCAATATACGGCACGTTGGCTGACTTTCTATTTGCATTTTGTTGCTTTTTTCTGTTTTTCACTTTTCTTTTTCACTTTTCTCGAGGCAATACATTATACTATTCGCTGCTTCGTTCTTTCTTCTTCTTCTTTTTCATTCTCTTCAATTTAATTTTTCTTGTTCCTTATATTGTTCTTGACGTGTTTCTTTTTTATATTTGTCAATGCGACATTAGTCATTTTTTTTCACATATGCAATACACATCATTCTTTCTTTCTTTTCTTATTTCTCTTATATTACTTTTGTCTGTAATATATCGTGCTTTGTTCTTCCTTACTTTTTCATTACCTTTTTTTTTTTCTTTTTACCCTTTGTTCTTGAAAGATATTTTTTATTTTTGGCATCCAACATCGGCGATATCTTTTTTTCAGATATACAATCGTACATGTGGTCTTCTTTTTCTTTTCTTTTTTTTTTCTTTTCTCTATCACTCTTCTCAGAAATTTGCTTTGTTCTTTTTCTTTTTCATTCCTTTCTTTTTCTTTTTCCCTTTACTATTGTTCTTGAAATGTTTTTTTTGTTTGTTATGCGACTCGTCCTTTTTTGTTCAATATAACAATCGCACATTTTTTCTTTCTTTCTTCTCTTTTTTTCTTGTCCCCTGTTTCTTTGTAATATATATGCTTTTTTTTTATTTTTCCTTTTTTTTCTTTTTCATTCTTTCTTTTATCTTCATACTTATACTTTTTTCGCTTAAAATGTTTTCTTTTATTTGTCATGCGACAGTCGGCCATCTTTCTTTTTTCCTTTCAATATAAATCAACATTCATTCATTCTGACTGAATCGAGTTTCTAATTCCGTTTATATCTATCCATTTTTCAGTGCAGTGTCCTGCATCAACAACCGCAAAGATATGTCAATACTCGTCCCTGTAATATCATATTCACGTGACATATCATCGTTACCTCAGAAAGATGCCAACATTAGCTGGCTCTGCCAGTCACATCATCATCACTCTCTTTCCTCACTCTCTCACTCTGTCTCTGGTCGCTTCGTCTTCGTTTTCAAATGTTGCATCCTGACGAACATGGTAGCTGTTCAACATTCGTTTCCGTTCTCTGATGCACTGTGTCTGTGTCGTTGTTCCCAGCGGAAACCATTGATGTCTCGTATATTTCTATCTAGGCAACTTTTCGTCTTTTCATTGGTTGTAAGCCAAACGATGCTTTTCAATGACAGCGTTAGAAAAGCCAAAGTCACCGAGTCAAAAAAATACAGTTTCAAGAAAGGAGATTTATTATAGCAAAATAAAAAACACCTCCGGGCGATGTAAAAATAGATTTTTTGAAACATATTGCCTGAGGGTGGGAGTAAAAAATTCAATGTCACGAGTTTACCTAAGTAAGTAAAATCATCAATTCATTAAGATTAAAAATAAAACAATTTGAAATGTAACTTAAATGATGTATTAATAAAACAAACTATAATATAGATATATAATACCAGTCATGTATTTATTAAAACTTGTTTTAAAAAACATATGAGGACTGTCTAATGTTGCATGCTCAAATTTTGCGTGTATATTATTCTATGTTTGACGATTTTGGTATGTGACGTAGCAGTAAGTAGTTTTTGTACAAGACAAAAACCGGACAGCGAATCTCCATTATTAATAGATAAATATACTAATTATTTTTGCATTTTCCTTGCCCGAAAATGTTTTCGAAAACTTTACAATCGAATAAGGTCACTATTCATTCAATTAAAATAGGATATAATGGACTCGTCGACCTGAGTTCAATTCCTGGACGAAACTGTTTGAATTTCACATAGGCTAATATCCTTGGGAAGGTATGAATCCAATTCTCCTCCAGCTATGGGTATTAGTAGAGCAGACTGGACTCTTTAACTATGGCTAGGTAACCGGTCTAGGAGAAGTAAACTCTGAATCCAAACCTGTTAAACTCCCTTAAGAAATTGACCTTGTGTCGCACCTGCTCGTGCGGAGGGGTTGGTAAATATATATAATTGAGATAAACTATGAATGCTAATGAGAATCCTTCACTCCTTCTTAAATAGAAGCATCAATATCATTATGACACTTTACAATGGAACCCTACACGTTCACTAGTGTTTTATTCTCTTTCAGAGTGTTCGTACAGAACTTCTTCGATGAATGACATGTTAAATAGTAGGTCAGACTTGGCTCTTTAACTTTTCGTTGGTAATCAGTTTAGGAAAAGGAAAACCTGTTAGACCAGCTATTGACATAGTGTCACATCCTATTCGTGTGGAGGAGTTGGCAAATATTTATATATTATCCAACGATTGTTTCTTAATCATCTGACCGTTATCATCTTGTAACACCCCTCTGCGTAAAAATGAGACTGTCCAAATCTTCAAGATGAAATGCAAAAATGTAAATCCTGAATTATTTTTTATTACTTATCAACCGATTTAATATTTCTTTTGAGTGTCGTCACCTCTACTAAATTGTGGACTTTTTCTGTTTTTATTATAAAGAAAAAAAGGAAAGAAAAGGACATGTCTCAGGAAAAATATTATAAGAAAGTAGAAGAAAGAAAGAAATCTGTTTTCTATCGAGCTTAATGAAAGAGGGAAAGAAAAAAAAGTGAGAAAGAGTTAAATCAATATTATTATACTTATATATATTGAACTATTTAGCATAGCTCTTAGTAAACATATCAAACGTTGTAATATTGAATTATCATCCTGTGATAATCCACAGGTCCTGCTAATATATATATATAATATATATATATAATATAGATAGATAGATAGATAGTAGAGAGAGAGAGAGAGAGAGAGAGAGAGGGAGAGAGATAAGTATTAACATTCAACAGTTATTCTTGTGCCTAAATTCCACATATTAGACAGGAATAACTGATGTGGTTCTGTGAATGAAAATCAGTTTAGATGCTTTACAAATTCATTAAAAAAAAACTTGAAGAGATCTAAAGCATTAGAATACTGGTTAACTCCTACTTAACTGAATAACATTCAATCGATTCACCCGCCGAAAAGAAAAATACTAAAAATCAAGAATTAACCGAATTTAATGAAATTAATGAAATTAATGCATTAGTTATTTTATTTGAAAACTCTTAACATTTTTTCAGGTCAGTTAACTTTGAACCACGTATCTTTGAGGCCATAACACTGATTCACAAACATACGTGGTTGAAAGTTAATTGACCTGAAAAAATGTAAAAGTTTTAAAATAAAATAACTGGTGCATCTTATATCTTTTATTCATTACTGTTCAACAGACTGAAAATTTCATTAAATTCGGTTAATTCCTTGATTTTTAGTATTTTTTTCTTTTGGCGGGTGACTAACGATGGTGGAATTTTGTCGTTAAGTAGGATTTAACTCAAATATGTTATAGCTGTCGCCTTACGCATGCGCCTGTACTCTGGTTTTACGTGTATGATTCTCTAGTCACTCACTAGTTTTTAACTTCTCAATTTTAACATCTCAATTTTAATGTCCTTCACGCCTTTCACTTAATGATTGTGTAATGTGTGGAAATGCATTCCCCAAATTTTGCATTAATATCAATCTCGTTACCGATTTTCCATAGAAGTACATTACAGATTATAAAAATAGTATTAATTTATGATTGAAAAAAGAATTTTTATCTAAATGCACTCAAAAGCAAAAATCAACCCACTCTGGGAGACTGGAGACCAGCCTTAAGGAAGTCCAGAAAGGAACAAGTCTTGTGTCTCCGATTACGCATTGGTTACACAAGACTAACGCACTCCTATATATTCAAACAAGAACAACAACCATAGTTTGAAACATGTCAAGCACCTTTGTCTGTTAAACACTTATTCATAGAATGCGGGGGGGGGGGTTCACACCAGAAACCGTTATTTTAAAGCAAACAATATGAATGATCTATTTGAAATGTAAAACATAGAAAATATTGTGTCTTTTTTAAGGAAATAAAATATATTATAATATAGACATGAAACTAATCAATACCATACAACATGATACCCAATGATGCTAACACACTGTTAAAACCAATACTACAAAAGTATAAATATAGATACACAACATATATTACTTCCTAACTGCTAGCATGACATAACTCAGACAGGTTGATATGCCGTTAAAATCATCAACCAACCAACTAAAGAGGACGAGGACAGCTGTAGACTAGAAGATTCCTACTCCAAGAACTAGCGCGTCCGTATATGTCTGGTTTGTGCAAAGGGTGAGTAGCGGTGACTACAGATATTGAACTCGCAACCTGCTCGATATCCAAACAAGACATATAGACATGAAACTAATATAGTACCAGACAAACATGATCCTTAATATGCTGCCATTGTTAAAACCAATTACTAAAAAATGTAAATATACGATATACAAGTTATATTACTTCCTAATCGCTAGGTACACATAACCTCAGACGGGTTGATGTGCCGTAAAATCAATCAACAACCAACCAAATAAAGTGAAAATGTCTATGTTTAACAGAGGAATGTAAGAATGGAATGAAGAAACTCTCATGTCGTATAAAAAAATGTGATAACTGCAAAAATACAGAGCAGTTTTGATTTTTTTTTGTGGAAGGTTGAGTTTTGTTTTCTGTTTTCTTTGTTGTTTGTTTGTTAGAGTTTTTTTGTGGGGGGAGAGGTATTTGTTTTTTTATTTGTTTTTGTTGAAAAAATAGTGATTGAAGAGAATGCCGAAAGCTTTAACTCTAAATTCTGCCTTTCTCCGCTGATGCCGACAATCGCGATTTTACTGACAGCCCATTTTTGATCAGGTGGCTTCGGTTGGATTTTAATAATAAGGGCCTAAATTGCACCGTCAGAGATATTCATCGGCTCTGCCTATTCGGTTAGAGCATATAGTTCAGTAAATGAACGTAGAACTGGCGCAGTCTTTCACTTGTCAACGCTCTTCCAAGCAATCAAACGAATTGAAGAATTCGAAATCAACAGCAAAACAAATAAAAACTGTTGTTGGAGTTTTTCTTATCTGCCAGATGTTGAAGTAGAAATGAAACATCCATTGTCATTATTCAGCCTGTAATCGTTTCGCACTTTCGTTTCTGTTTTTCGCTCTTTTCCTTTTTGCTTAAAAAGAAAAAAAAGTGAGGAACATAGAAAAAATAAAACGAAAGACATTAAAAGAATCGTCGACAAAAGTTAAAAGGAAAGTGACAAAGAAAAGAGAGAAGAAAAAAGAATTCCTTGTTAGGAAAGAAGACGAAAAGAGAAAAAGAATGAAAAATGAATAACTTGTTAGGAAGAAAAAAAGAGAAAATAAATTCAAGGGAAGAAGAATCGAAGAGAAAAGGAAAAGAATAAAGAAATGAAATTCAAGAAGGAAATAAGAAAAACTAAAATGAGGAAGCAGAAAAAAGAAAGAGAAATGATAAAATGAAGAAGAAAAGAAAGAAATTCAGGAAGGAAGGGAAGAAAAAGTCAAAGGGAAAAGGGACAACAAAAAGCAGAATAGACAAAAGAAAAGAAAAGAAAAATGAATTTTATTAGAAGAAGAGGAAAAGAATCAGGAGGGAAAGGGAAGAAAGAGTAGAAGAAAAAGAAAATGAGAAGAAGAAGAAAAAAAAAAAGAGAATCGAACTGCGAAACGTTTCGAGAATGAAATAAGGCAGAAGACTGAGAAGAATGAAGAAGTACAAAATTAAAGAAAAAAATGATAAGAGTCAGAAAAAAGGAAAAGAAAGGAGAAAAGGGAGAAATGAGACCGAAAAGAAAAGAAACTAATAAGCCAGATAAGACATAGAAGAAGGAGAAAAAAGAATATAAGAAAAAAGTAACTTGTTAGGAAAAAGAAAAGAAAAGAGGGAAGAAAAAGGGAAGAAAAGACCAAAAGAAAAGGACAACAATAAGCAGAATAGACAATAAGAAGAAGGAGAAAAAGAAAGAAAGAAAATGAATAACTTGTAAGGAAGATAAATGAAATGAATTCAGAAGGAAATAAGAGAAAATTGTAAAAAAAAAGAAGTAGAAGAGGAGAAAAATAAGAAAATATGAATAATTTATTAGGAAAGAAAAAAAAAAGAGAGTTCAAGATAGGAATAGTTAAAGATAAAATGGACAACAATATGGAATTGACAAACTGGAAAATAGCGATAAAAGCGGATATTTGTATCCGTGTTTTCTTTTATTTCATTCTGAAAAGCAATGATGCGTAATTTGATTTAGTCTCTCCTGAATTTAATATGGTAGGTGTATCTAAGTCTAAGCGTTTACCTATATCTTCTATACACAATTTAAAAAGAATTCGGATTAATTTGGACTATTATTTCATTACAATTCAATTGCTTCTTTTCGACCGTTAATATTACATTAAATTATTTTGTAACAGATTGGTGAATACATGGAATAAACTACCATATCAAAATGAATGTCCCATCCTAATCCTTTAAGGCAATGTTAGATAATCTGTGAAAGATTATGAATATTCTGTGTGAATTAAGATGAATGTTCGGAATATAAGGAACAGCTGACTGGTCTCAGACCTAATATTAGCTGAAAAGATTTTATTATTTACTCCTTTGAGTTTTCACATCAGTATAAGCTGATGGGTCTTACACCGAGTCTGAGCAAGTCTCCTCAGGTCTCCAGGACTTCTGTATTCTGGCAGATTGCAGCAGTGCAGTGTTCTGAATGGTTTCAATCTTCCTTTGATATCAAAATTTCCAAACCATTTTCTAATTCTTTTGGGACTGTTCCAAGTGCACCAACCACAGTGTGGTGATCACTTTCAAACTTCATGTTCCATAATTTTTCAGTTCTCTGCAAGGTCCAGATATTTGTCCATTTTTCATTTTCCTTTAGCTTCAACCCCGTGATCTGCTGGCACTGCAAAACCACCAGTTGACAAGTTCTTTCTTTTTGTTATCAACACTAGGATAGGGTCTTCTGCTGGATAAGGTGGCCGTTTTTATTCAAAGTCCCAAGAATTTATGCGTTTCGTTCTCAAGAACTGATTCTGGTTTATGCATATACCATTTTGTGAGTGGTCAAATCAAATTTTTTGGAATATTCAGTGGACCACCTTCCCAACCCAGTCGTGTCTAGTTTTGTATTCTCGTTGTGCTAGTTTGCTACATTCGCAGAGTATATGGTTTACAGTCTCATCTCTATTACTACAATCAACATTTCTATTTTGTTGGGTCTTATCAATTTTCGCTTTTATATAGTTTTGTCCTTATGGCATTATTTTGTGCATCAATTATTAATGATTCTGTTTCTCTTTGAGGTTTCCTTTTCTTAACCATATATTATGATTATTATTATTATTATTATTATTATATTATTATTATTAATTATTATTTATAACAGAACGGATAAGAGAATAAGATTTCGACAAGGCACGAACTCACGTTTTTTTTCTTTGTGATGTCTGTCTTGCTTGACAGCTACTCTGTCGGTTAGCAACGAATGTAAACCTTATCAATATCAAATCTAACCATATAGATGTATTTTTATTTTTCCTCAAAAGCGAATATTTGATATTTGCATTTTCGACAAATTTTTTACTAGTATTTACTTTCATCTAATTTCAGCAGTTTAAATCAATGCTTCATCCAGTTATAAATCTTATATTTTCATTACTGATGAAGCATGTTAAAACTGCTGAAATTAAGATGAAAGTAAATACTAGTAAAATTTGTCGAAAATGCAAATATCCAAAATATTCGCTTTTGAGGAAAAAATGAAGAATACATTATATGGTTAGATTTGATATTGAATAAAGGTTTACATTCGTTGCTCAACCGACAGAGTAGCTGTCAAGCAAGACAGACATCACAAAGAAAAAACCGTGAGTTCGTGGCCTCATCTATATGGTTAGATTTTGATATTTGAATTAAAGGAAATAGACTATATGCTAAATCTCTAAGCTTTTGTTATTCTTTACTTATATATTTGCTCTGTGACTCTAACATTAAGAGCACACATTGAGCTCTCAAACTGCGACAGTTTTTTTTAAATAAAACTCTGTGTCGTAAGGAAATTCTTCTCTGGACTTTTTGGATTATATATATTATATATATTTTATACGTCTACCCGATCCATTAACTGCTAGGCCATCGCCAGCTGACGTTAAGGAGCGGTATTATTTAAATGTGTATATACTTCTGGAAGAGAAAGTCTCCTAAAGAGTTTAAACGGTTACAGGCGCATATATATATATATATATTATATAAATATATATATATGTGTGTATGTGTGTGTGTGTGTGTTGTGTGTGTGTGTGTGTGTATGTATGTGTGTGTGTGTGTGTGTAAGATATCCACTTGATTGGTAAATAAGGGATGATTCTATTTGGGATCATTGATCTCACTGTACATCCTAATGTATGCTTATGTAGGTGCAAACTTATAGATTCCTACAAGGATTTTATAAATCCCTAGAGAGCTTCAATGTATATAACCAATACTTGTTGTATGCAAAGTAATATTTCAACTTTCAAAGAATAAAACTTAACAATCGCCGTCCATTTGACTATTCATAAATAATATTCAAATGATGGTTTGTTAAGTTTTTTTTCTTTGAAAGTGATTATATATATATATATATAACTATAGCTTATTAGTATATATAGATATATATATACTATATATATATAATGTTGTACAAATGGAAAAAACATTAAATCTCATTAACGAATGATGTTTTTAGCCTACGCAGCAGTGTTTCGGTTTGTTTCGATCGATCTTCATCAGGGCTTTTCATTGGTTTAAGGAAACAATGATTTATTTTTTACATGAATATTTCCCTTAACCAACGAAAGCCTGATGAAGATCGATCGAAACAAACGAAACACTGCAACGTAGGCTTAATAAACAACATTCATTTAATAAATTTGTTTTTTTTCAATTTTTACAACATTACACATTGTCGGATTACTTCCACTTTTTTATTTACACACACACACACATATATATATGTATATACATTATACATATATATATACATATATATATTATATATATATATATACAATATATAGTATGGGAGAAGAGGAAATTAATCCGCAGTATGTGGAAAGATAGACAAACAAATGTCGTGTGAAAAGTGGATGTTTAATTGTCAGTAGTGATGTCGACGTTGTAACGTTTCGGTCTGTTAGACCTTCTTCAGGACGTTGGATTGAGTTCTTGCTTCATGGTGAACCATTTTCATCTCGTGAATTAGGAGGTGAATAAGGGGAGTGGTGGCCAGCAAGTAAATCAGAAGCTGTTGTGTGTGTATGTGTATGTTTATTACTCCCTTATTCCGAACTCAGCTGATTACCAGTATAAAATGTTCACCATTGAAGCAAGATCTCATCCTGACGTTCTGAAGAACGTATAACTGCCCGATAACGTTACAACGTGGGACATCACTACACATAAAGAAGGAAAGTAAATGTCGGGGCGGCATAATGTCGGTATCAGACAGATAGCGAGGGATCTATCCCCTTTTATATGCTAGACCAAGGAGATATTTTATGCATTTCAGTGGATCGCAAAACCTACATCAGCTCCTCACTTTACGACAGATCACAGTGCTACCATACGCTGAGTTGCAGGGCAGGTATCAAACCAAGCCTGGTGATTCCTAGCTGAACCTCTACGCTGAGCTAGATTTTCAACACATCCATGTTTGTCTACCTTTCTCCATATATATATAATATATATATATATATATACATGGAGAAAGGTAGACAACATGGATGTATATAGTATATATATAATATATATATAATATATTCGTATGCGTGTGTTTGTACCGTATTTTGATTTTAGCAAAGTAGTATCAGACTTAACCATCCCTCTCTCTCTCTCTCTCTCTCTCTCTCTCTCTCTCTCTCTCTCTTCTTTATTTTCTTCTCTCTGTTTTATTTATTCGTTTTTTTCTTAATTTCCTATAGCTCTGATCACTTCTAATCTGCATTTTCCATCAATTTTTCTTCTCTTTTATGACAATTCCGTATCTCTTTTTATTACTACTTAAAAATGTCTACTTTCTTTGACTGCTACATCCTTTTTCTTTCTATTCTTGCTTCTTTTATTCTATATGTTCATCTCCATTGTATCATATATAATATTATCTAATTATAAAAAAGAGATTTTTGGTATGTACGTGCGACGTAATAATAAAAAAACCGGGAGGTCACTCAATTCAAATCTTGCATACACATTGATATCGTTTAACTTAAGAAAATTCCAATTTGGTTTTGATTTTTATGATAAGGATTTAATCGATTAATTAATCCAAAATCACCAATTTGCAGAAGCTGTCCGTATATCAGCCCTCCTGATATAAAATTTGTCTCGCCTGCTTATGTTAACGATAACAGCAGCTAAGTTTTGATTTTATGAATTAATTTTGCAGTCTAAGCCGTTCAGCTCCGATTTATGGCTATTTTGTCCAGTCCTTTATAATTTTAATCGTTAAAAGATAAGAAAATTACTCTTTCAAATATGTAATTGTGTGAGTTTTTATAATTGAATCTTTTTACACAGCAGAGTTAAAAATTAAAAAAATGGCTTCGGATAGCCAACGGCCAGATTTTGCGATAACAAGCAGTTGCAAGTCTATAACAGTCAGATCGAATCTCTACCTATTTAGATTTAAATCTTTAAAATATTTATATCTTTAGTAATAGATGAAATAGTCTTTCTGAATATTAATTTGTTGTGTTTTTATAGATTTTTTTTTCTGTACAGCGAGTTAAAAAAAAAAAAAAATACTACGTATGGCGATAATACGAAATACGGCAGTTCGGAATCTCTTAGTCTTTCTGAATATGTTTTGTATGTGTTTTATAGATTAAATTATTTTTTACAGCGAGTTTGTCCATGATTTCTTAAATTGTACAGTACACTCATTTTAAATTTTAATTTTTGTAATGCATAAACTATTGTAGAAAATCAAAATGCACAGCTTTACGGTTACTAATTAAAAAAATTTTTAATCCGTAAATAACAGTCATCTGGAAAAAATCAGTTTAACTCGTAAGTACGGTTACATAT
>JALAJA010001223.1:0-5000 GCA_023376005.1 Doryteuthis pealeii | reverse complement strand
TACCATATAAAATTCAGGAGAGCTAAATCAAATTACGCATCATTGCTTTTCAGAATGAAATAAAAGAAAACACGGATACAAATATCCGCTTTTTATCGCTATTTTCCAGTTTGTCAATTCCAATTATTGTTGTTCATTTTATCTTCTAATTTTTTTCCTTCTTGAATTTCTTTTTTTTTTCTTTCCTAATAAATTATTCATTTTTCTTCTTTTTTTCTCCTTCTTTATTTCTTTTTTTTTTTACAATTTTCTTCTTATTTCCTTCTTGAATTTCATTTCATTTTTCTTCTTTCCTTACAAGTTATTCATTTTTCTTTCTTTCTTTTTTCTCCTTCTTCTTATTGTCTATTCTGCTTATTGTTGTCCTTTTCTTTTGGTCTTTTTCTTCCCTTTTCTTCCCTTTTTCTTTTTTTTTCTTCTTTCCTAACAAGTTATTCATTTTTTCTTCTTTCTTTTTTCTCCTTCTTCTTATTGTCTATTCTGCTTATTGTGTCCTTTTCTTTTGGTCTTTTCTTCCTTTTCTTCCCTTTTTCTTTTCTTTTTTTCTTTCCTAACAAGTTATTCATTTTCTTTAATTTTTTACCTTCCTCATTTCTTTTCTTTCAGTCTTTTCTTCTTATTTCCTTCTCGAATTTCTCTTTCTTTTTTCTTCTTTCATAACAAAGTATTCATTTTTCTTTTTTTTTCTTCTTCTTCTTCCTCATTTCTTTTCTTCTACTCTTTTCTTCCCTTTCCTCCTTGAAATTCTTTTCCTCTTCCTTCTTTCCTAATAAATTATTCATTTTTCTTTCTTTTTCTTTTGTCTATTCTGCTTTTTGTTGTCCTTTTCCCTTTGACTTTTCTTCCCTTTTCCTTCCTGAATTTCTTTTCTTTTTTCTTCTTTCATTTTATTCATTTCTCTTTCTTTTTTCTGCTTCCTCATTTTAGTCTTTTCTTCTTATTTCCTTCTTGAATTTCATTTCTTTATTCTTCTTTCCTTTTCTCTTCGATTCTTCTTCCCTTGAATTTATTTTCTCTTTTTTTCTTTCCTAACAAGTTATTCATTTTTCATTCTTTTTTCTCTTTTCGTCTTCTTTCCTAACAAGGAATTCTTTTTTCTTCTCTCTTTTCTTTTTGTCACTTTCCTTTTAACTTTGTCGACGATTCTTTTAATGTCTTTCGTTTTTATTTATTTCTATGTTCCTACTTTTGTTTTCTTTTAAGCAAAAAAGGAAAGAAGCGAAAAACAGAAACGAAAGTGGATAACGATTACAGGCTGAATAATGACAATGGATGTTTCATTTCTACTTCAACATCTGGCAGAATAAGAAAAATCCAACAACAGTTTTTATTTGTTTTTGCTGTTGATTTCGAATTCTTCAATTCGTTTGATTGCTTTGGAGAGCGTTTGACAAGTGAAAGACTGGCGCCAGTTCTACGTTCATTTACTGAAGCTATATGCTCTAACCGAATAGGCAGCAGCGATGAATATCTCTGACGGTGCAATTTAGGCCCTTATTATTTTAAAAATCCCAACCGAAGCCACCTGATCAAAAATTGGGCTGTCAGTAAAATCGCGATTTGTCGGGCATCAGCGGAGAAAGGCAGAATTTAGAGTTAAAGCTTTCGGCATTCTCTTCATCACTATTGTTTTCAACAAAAACAAATAAAAAAACAAATACCTCTCCCCCCACAAAAAAACTCTAACCAAACAAACAAACAAAGAAAACAAGAAAACAAACTCAAACCTTCCACAAAAAAAAATCAAAACTGCTCTGTATTTTTTGCAGTTATCACATTTTTTTATACGACATGAGAGTTTTCTTCATTCCATTCTTACATTCCTCTGTTAAACATAAGACATTTTTCACTTTATATTGGTTGGTTGGTTGATTGATTTTAACGGCACATCAACCCGTCTGAGGTTATGTCGTACCTAGCGATTAGGAAGTAATATAACTTGTATATCTATATTTACATTTTTGTAGTAATTGGTTTTAACAATGTGTCAGCATTATTAAGGATCATGTTGTCTGGTACTAATTAGTTTCATGTCTATATGTCTTGTTTGGATATCGAGCAGGTTGCGAGTTCAATATCTGTAGTCACCCGCTACTCACCCTTGCACAAACCAGACATATACGGACGCGCTTAGTTCTTGGAGGTAGGGAATCTTCTAGTCTACAGCTGTCCTCGTCCTTCTTTAGTTGGTTGGTTGATTGATTTTAACGGCATATCAACCTGTCTGAGGTTATGTCATGCCTAGCAGTTAGGAAGTAATATATGTTGTGTATCTATATTTATACTTTTGTAGTAATTGGTTTTAACAGTGTGTTAGCATCATTGGGTATCATGTTGTATGGTATTGATTAGGTTCATGTCTATATTATATGATATAATTTTATTTCCTTAAAAAAAGACACAATATTTTCTATGTTTACATTTTCAAATAGATCATTCATATTGTTTGCTTTAAATAACGGTTTCTGGTGTGAACCCCCCCCCCTGCATTCTATGAATAAGTGTTTAACAGACAAAGGTGCTTGACATGTTTCAAACTATGGTTGTTGTTCTTGTTTGAATATATAGGAGTGCGTTAGTCTTGTGTAACCAATGCGTAATCGAGACACAATGACTTGTTCCTTTCTGGACTTCCTTAAGGCTGGTCTCCAGTCTCCCAGAGTGGGTTTGATTTTTGCTTTTGAGTGCATTTAGATAAAAATTCTTTTTTCAATCATAATTAATACTATTTTTTATAATCTGTAATGTACTTCTATGGGAAAATCGGTAACGAGATTTGATATTAATGCAAATTTTGGGGAATGCATTTCCCACAACAGTTGGTGTTACACAATCATTAAGTGAAAAGGCGTGAAGTGACATAAAAATTGAGAAGTTAAAAATTGAGAAGTTAAAAACTAGTGAGTGACTAGAGAATCATACACGTAAAACCCAGAGTACAGGCGCATGCGTAAAGGCGACAGCTATAACATATTGAGTTTAAATCCTACTTAACGGACATAAATTCCACCATCGTATGTCACCCGCCAAAAGAAAAAAATACTAAAAATCAAGGAATTAACCGAATTTAATGAATTTTCAGTGTTGATACAGTAATGAATAAAAGATATAAGATGCACCAGTTATTTATTTTTTAAAACTTTTACATTTTTTCAGGTCAATTAACTTTCAACCACGTATGTTTGTGAATCAGTGTTATGCCTCAAAGATACGTGGTTCAAAGTTAACTGACCTGAAAAAATGTAAGAGTTTTCAAATAAAATAACTAATGCATTATATTTCATTAATTTCATTAAATTCGGTTAATTCCTTGATTTTTAGTATTTTTTCTTTCGGCGGGGTGAAATACGATTGAATGTATGTCAGTTAAGTAGGATTTAACCAGTATTCTAATGCTATTTAGATCTCTTCAAGTTTTTTTTAATGAATTTGTAAAATGCATCTAAACTGAGTTTTTCATTCACAGAACCACATCAGTTATTCCTGTCTAATATGTGGAATTTAGGCACAAGAATAACTGTTGAATTGTTAATACTTATCTCTCTCTCTCTCTCTCTCTCTCTCTCTCTCTCTATCTATCTATCTATCTATCTATATATATATATATATATATATATATATTAGCAGGACCTGTGGGTATATCACAGGATGATAATTCAATTATTACAACGTTTGATATGTTTACTTAAGAGCTATTGCTAAATAGTTCAATATATAAAAAGTATAATAATATTGATTTAACTCTTTCTCACTTTTTTTTCTTTCCTTCTTTTCATTAAGCTCGATAGAAACAGATTTCTTTCTTTCTTTCTACTTTCTTATAATATTTTTCCTGAGTAACATGTCCTTTTCTTTCCTTTTTTTTCTTTATAATAAAAACAGAAAAAGTCCACAATTTAGTAGAGGTGACGACACTCAAAAGAAATATTAAATCGGTTGATAAGTAATAAAAAATAATCAGGATTTACATTTTTGCATTTCATCTTGGAAGATTTGGACAGTCTCATTTTTACGCAGAGGGTGTTACAAGATGATAACGGTCAGATGATTAAGAAACAAGCGTATTAATATATAAATATTTGCCAACTCCTCCACACGAATAGGATGTGACACTATGTCAATAGCTGGGTCTAACAGGTTTTCCTTTTCCTAAACTGATTACCCAACGAAAAGTTAAAGAGCCAAGTCTGACCTACTATTTACACATGTCATTCATCGAAGAAGTTCTGTAGGGACACTCTGAAAGAGAATAAAACACTAGTGAACGTGTAGGGTTCCATTGTAACAGTGGTTCATAATGATATTGATGCTTCTATTTAAGAAGGAGTGAAGGATTCTCATTAGCATTTCATAGTTATCTCAATTATATATATTTACCAACCCCTCCGCACGAGCAGGGTGCGACACAAGGTCAATTTCTTAAGTGGAGTTTAACAGGTTTGGATTCAGAGTTTTACTTCTCCTAGACCGGTTACCTAGCCATAGTTAAAGAGTCCAGTCTGCTCTACTATTTACCCATAGCTGGAGGGAGAATTGGATTCATACCTTTCCCAAGGATATTAGCCCTATGTGAAATTCAAACAGTTTCGTCCAGGAATTGAACTCAGGTCGACGAGTCCATTATATCCTTATTTTAATTGAATGAATAGTGACCTTATTTTCGATTGTAAAGTTTTCAAAACATTTTCGGGCAAGGAAAATGCAAATAATTAGTATATTTATCTATTAATAATGGAGATTCGCTTCCGGTTTTTGTCTGTAACAAAAACTACGTTACTGCTACGTCACATTACCCAAAATCGTCATAACATAGAATAAATACACGCAAAATTTGAGCATGCAACATTAGACAGTCCTCATTGTTTTTTAAAACAAGTTTTAAATAATACATGACTGGTATTATATATCTATATATCGTTGTTTTATTTAATACATATTTAAAGTTTACATTTCAACAATCAAATCAACATAGATATCACCATCAAACACAGTCATCACAC
>JALAJA010001222.1:0-15342 GCA_023376005.1 Doryteuthis pealeii | reverse complement strand
TTTGTAGAATCAAATAATATGACATTTTAAACCTAACATCATGATACTCGTATTTTAAATGAATTTTATATATTAAATTTTTCATAGCGAAATACCTAATTAAATCAGAAAGTTTTGAAAATAATTGATTGCATTTATAAAAATTCATTCATTGATAAAGAAATACTGAAAATTTCATAAAAATCGGATAATTCACTAATTTTTGGTAAATTTTTTCAATCGTAAGTGTTAAATTTATTTTGTAAACACGGATTTTACGGCAACTCACGGCGGCCATCTTAAAGTATATTGATCAAAATTAACTGAAAAAAATAGTTTTAAATGTATTAAAAATAAATTACATGTGTAAATATTATTTTTCTTTTCTTTTTTTTATGTTACAAACTTTTCGACTTAGACAAAAAGTTGACCTAAATAATCGATTTAAATTAATTTTAATTTGTTTTTAAAATGAAAATCCGACTAAAAAAGTATATATATCTTTCTAGTATAAGTGTTTTTTTCTCATTAGGGTTAAGGTTCGTTCTGTTATTATTTAATAAAATCAATAATTTATAATAAATTTCTAATAAATAATAATAATAATAAATTTATAATAAAATAGTTTCAAAAGATTTCAAGAAATTTAAATCGGCCAATACTCAGACCTAAAATTTGAATTATGGACTTTGTTTATGTCACTCCCACCGATTAACACGGAGAAAAAAAATAAAATATCAATTAAATATTAAAATGAATTATATTTAAAAAAATAATTAAATGAGTTTTCAAAAGATTCCAGATATTTTTAATTCATTGAGGATAAAGTATTTTTAAAAATTAAAGAAATATTTCACTTGTTCGTCAGTAAACAAAAAAGTTTTGCAGCAAATTGCGTATTTTTATTTTTTATTTTTAAAAGAAAGATAATAAGAAAAATTATACTTACATCTTTCTCTTTCTTTCGTCTGATTAATTTTCTTATAGAACGTTAGAAAAAAAGGGGAAGAAATGTAATATTCTAAAATAAAACTATTATTTTTTTTAATTTTTTGTTTTGTTTTTAAAAAAAAATTTTTTTATTATTGTTGCTTGAAATTAAAACGTGTAGAATTTTGCAATTAATAAGGAAAGTTTTTTAAATTTTTTTATAAAGATCGAAAAACAAGGGAGATCATTCCGATCTTTTTTCCCTTTAGTAATAATTAAGAATCTTAAATGTATTCCTTCATATTTACAATAAACGTGAAGAAATATCATGACCAGAACATTTAAAAAAAATCTATTCCATTGTTCTTTTTAAAATTTTTCAAAACGTAATTATATTGACTGTATTTTGACAAACATTTTGATGAATTTACAAATTTAATGTTTTCTTTAAATTATATAATCTTTAATTAAATAAACTCAATATCATTATTTCTCTTTTTTTTTTCATACAAGTGTTAGGCATGTGCAAAACGCGGGCTTTCGAAATGCCCGCATAATTGTTAAGAATATTTTAAAACGTCAATAAAAAATAGAAAATTAACTTTTTAATGTTTTCTTTTACGTTTAAAATAAAGAACAATTCCAGGTGTGTGTGTTATAAAAAAGAAAAAACAAATTTCTCTTACATAAAACCTAAATTTTTGCATTTAAAAGTAAATTCACGTAAATTCTTAATCTTTGTTGACATAGTTATCGCATCTTGACGTGTGCACTATTTCTTTGTATGGAGGATCGTACGTATAAAAATTTCTTTTCTGAAGCAAAAACAAATTACTAAAATTTAGCATTTCCTTGATGCCTCACGATTTAATTTATTGACCTCAACTACCCAGCACTGCAACAAAAAAAGCAACATCAACTACAAGAGTTTTCCTCAAAAACCAAAGCGGATATTATTTCCGTTAGATCCATCCATTAATAAGAATGAATTTAATAAGACAATTTTGTAATTCAAACATTATTTTCAAAAATTAAAAAAAATAAAAATAAAAATATGTTATGTCATTATTTTTAGCCAGATATTTTTTATACAATATTTTCTTTGATCAATAAATATGATTTTGATATTCGCTAAAGAAAAGTATTTATTTTACATTGTATAAATTTTTAAAATCTCTGAAAAAAAAAGAAAAAAAAGAAAAAAGAAACAAGTAGACAATAGGAACTTTTAATATAGAATTCTTTAGAAAATAACCTAACAATTTAAAAAAAAAAAAAAAGAAAAAAAAAGATACATATTTTATCTTATTTATGAAATTTAAGTTTCAATGTTAAAGATGCTCTATTATCAAAACCGAATTAGTAGCAATTTAGGTTTTTTTTTACATATGTTCTGGTATTAAATTATCTTTGCAAAAATGTAAAAATTATTTATATCCCCCCCCCCCAAAAAAAAAAATTACTAAGACTTTGTACGGGCGGATCAATGCGTGAAACAAAAACTAACGAAAAAAAATTATTAGCCTTTTCAAATTTAGTAAACATTTATTTTACAATAAAAGTTCGTCTTTTATTACTTCATAAACTGAAATTTTATTAAATCGGATAGTTAGTTTATTTTATATGATTTTTAGAAGAATTTCTGTGATCACCCATTTTTTAGAGCCAGCGAGAAAATGCACATGCCTACAAAATGTGATGAAAAAAGTATCGAGACAAAGTCAGAATATTTTTCATTTAAAAATTTAGATTAAGATATATAATTAATTTAATGAATTTGTTATAATAAAGCGATATCTAAATATCTAGATTGTTGATAAGTCTACCAATTTAAGAGAAAAAAGAAAAAAGAAAAAGATATCAAGCCACTGTTGATGAATTTTTTGCAGTTGGCTCGAGAGAGTCAGGGATATCTGTGATGCCAAGCACAAGCTAATGATCAACTCCATAGATAGTATCTTATTATAATGGAGATTGTGTGTCTGTCTATAACCGAAACTGTCACCACCACATCAACAATCCACTTAGTTAAAAACGTTATATTCTCAATGGTTATTAAATACTCCTTTTTTTAAATCTTAATTAGAATCTTATTTATCAACATGTCTATTTAAGATCGAGCTGAGGTAGATTTGCTTCAAAACAGCCACTATTATTAATGTGCAAGGTGTATTATATAAATTAAGAAATAGATGTTTATGTAGTATATGGTGTGAATAATTTGCATACCGGTTTTTAACAAATCAGTTAAAATCAAATCAAGTTTTAAATCAATTAGAATAAAGTAAAAATAAACGTAATGTTTTTTTTTGTGTTTTTATTTGATTCATTAGTCTTTATAATTTCAATATAATATTTAAAACTTAATAATCGAATAATATTATTTTATTAAAGGGCTGGTTTTATCTCAGTCAGTAAAGTGTTCGGCTGGGAATCTCAATATTCCTGGTTTGATACTGGCCCTCGTCAACTCAGTGTATGAGTAGTACAGGGATCTGTGTAGTAAAGTGAGGAGCTGGCAGTAGGTGCGGCATTCCATCTCAGATGCTAAATAACAATCTTCTTGGTCTAGCGCTAGTGAAAAGGGGATAGACTCCCTCGCTGTATGGCTGGTACCAACTCTAGGCCTCCCCAACGACGATTTTTATTAAATAATATTAAAACTTAAATAGTTGTGCGCGGAGGGGGCATATTTTGATAAAAATTATTTCACGTAAGATTTAGCCTAAACTTCAGGTGCATCTGTAAACTGTTATGGATGCAGGTTGCAGAAAATATAACTGAGTGAAAACTTAGCTGTTTGAAGTTTCCTGGTAACTCGATCTGCTGGCCTGTACAGCTGTACGGCCACTTACCTCATATAACATAAACCATACAAGACACTGCAGAAGTAAGGACAAACTCATAAGTGACAGTCTCCTGTAGAATCCTAACCATGGACTTTAGGGCAGGTTGATTTATCACTTTTTTGGAAATTCAATACAGCTTTGATGGCGAAAGCTGGGATTTGGTGTTATAAGAACTGACAGCAAAAATTAGATTCCTAACTTTAAAACTCATTTGAGCATTTAATTTTAAAGATCGTCAGCAAAAATATACACAATACCTCATTTCCACAGGATTTTGCAGACAAACTGACTTCAAAATTTTATTATTTCAATAATAAAATCCAAATAAAATTGATATTTTTCATTACATACAATGAATGGAAAATATATTCAATGTTTTAAATTTGCATTGTTTATTGAACATTGTACTAAAAACTCCTACACTATATAAAATTAAATGTAACAACAGAACTGAATTGTTCTGTGTATTTTCCTTTCGAGGAAACTGCAGGTCTGATCTAATGACACAATGATTTGGGTTATAATGTGCTTGTGCCTTGCTTCCTGTCCATACACAATCTGTGAAGGTTCTGTTGTTAATTTAATAGATCTTTCCACACCTTGTGAGTAGGCAGGTAATTTTGGAAATTTCAGTTCTGTTCCATTCAGTAGAGATTCTAGGAGTTCATTTGTGGAAGAATTTTCTGCAACTGCAGGTTCACAAATCCCTCTTTGTGAGAGGTCAATCAAAGTTGACCAATGTGTAGCTTCAAAATTGATTGAAGTAATTTTTTTCAATCTTTTCTTTGGCAGTTCGCTACTTCTGACAAAAAAAAAAGAAAATTTATCCAAACTTGATTATATTTTTTGCAATGTAATTGACATAACTAATTAGGTATGAATAAATTTTAACTTATCAAATGGACAAAATCTTTTTTATGGCCTCTTCCTTACCTCCAATTCATTGGACTTCAACATTGACAACAAAATGTATTCCGGAAGCAAAGCAAAAGCATTGTGTTGTAAATTTTTTAATGCAACATTCTGGATTTCAGTTGACTGTTGCTTTACTCTCTGGATCATATTAAAGATATACAATTGTTGGTTATAGAAATTATTGTCCCTTTTTATTTCAAACCAACTAACTGCATATACTTGTATGACAAACTGGACATACCTGAGTGGGCCAACCAGCAAAATCCCTTATCAATCAGTCCTGTTTGGATACTGGATGTCGTGAAGAGGAATTGCTAGGAGTGATGGTAAGAGAGTCATGGAAATCAATGCTGTCATTGCAACATGATGAAAATGATATCAACTTGTGACAAAAGGATCCAATTCACATAATATAATATTCATTCAAAATTTAAATAAAACACATCTATATAATAAAATAAATCTGAGTATATGCTGTGAAAAGGCAGCCATTTTTTAATATCTGTATTTTCTTTAAATTTTTCAATTTTCTACATTGATACATACAATAATAATATGAACAAATCTATAGTCATCACCCTGTTGCCAGGGCTTAGAATATGTCAACTGCATCCCCTGAATATAACACTAAACCGTCTGATGATGAGGCTACTGTTCTAGAGATCTGAGGAGTGTGGAGCATCCCTTTGCTATTGATCCCACGTCATTTAGAGGGAATTTTGCTCACAACTGCCAAATAAGCGTAATGGCAATGCTCTCCTATGGAGCACTCACTCACAGCCTTTACATATATACAGAGGTATGTATTTATCAGTTAAAATCCTTCTCCCAGTCTGTAAGTATTGATGAACAAGTGGTTAAGAAGCCTTACATAACAAATTGATCCCGACTGCAAGTAGCCTGTCTAGCCTCACAGAAAAGATGATACATCGAAACACTTTATCTGTGGATGACTATATACATATATATATATACATATATATATATATATATTATGGACTCTCCTGTCGATTTTTCGATGTATGAGGGTTCATGCATACAATGAACACCCATACAGTGATTTGTTTATAGTGGTGAAGGCTTGTGTTGGACCATCCACACTTTTTGGCACAGTCGATAGGAAAGAATTGGTGCATCAAGGGTTGCCACAAACCCAATCAACGACCGACCTCAGGAATTTTGAATTCAGAGTTATCCCTCTCCTAGACTGGTTACCTACCCAAGGCTGAAGGGCCCAGTCTGCCCTACTATTTAACCCATAGCTGGAGAGAGAATATATGGATTCATACCTTTCCCAAGGGTATTAGCGCTATGTGAAATGCCAACAGCTTCGTCGAGGAATTGAACTCAAATCGACAAGTCCATTTTCCACGACTCTAACCACTAGCCCACGCGCCTCCATATATAAATATATATATGTGTGTGTGTGTGTGTGTGTGTATAAGAGGAACATAATGTTTTCAAAATTAATTAGAAATAAAGATATTATTAAGATGAGTTGCATCACAAAAAAGAATAACCTGTTACTAATGATTCTCATCACAATGTGAAGGCCATGGTTTGCTCATCTGATGGTGATACGGATTTCTTTGGCATTGTTGCTGGAGTCTTGCAAGGAGATACAATAGTATCATTTCAATTCATAATCTGCCCAGATTATGTACTATAAATGTCATAGATCTAATAAAAGAAAATGGTTTCTCACTAAAAAGAAGCAGAGGATATCCAATAGAAATGATTACTGATGTACACTATGCAGATGATCTAGTGCTTCTTGCAAATACACCTGCACATCAATCTCAGCTGCATAAGCTAGATAATGTCACCACCTCATTAAATGACAAGCTGCTAAAATTAGTAGACAAGTTCATATACCTCGGTAACAAGATCTCATCTACTGAAAATGGTGTTCACATATATATAGGAAAGGCATGGATTGCTCTTTATAGGTTAAATAACTCTAACAAAATCATAAAAGGGAGATAACTTAGAATAAGAAAGAAAGAGATATACATAGATAGATAGATAGATAGATAGATAGAGAGAGAGAGAGAGAGAGAGAGAGAGAGAGAGAGAGAGAGAGAGAGATGAATAAAAAATAAACACGTAAGAGAAGGAAAAAAGGGAGGAGACGAAGAATAAGAATGAAAGAAACAATTTTATTTATGCAAAAATCTGTGTCAGTTGATAAATATTCAAACAGAGAATATAGGCACTTCCATAGAATTATTCTTTTTAGATCAAAACACAATTTTTTTTTACTTAAATTCCAATTTGATGGATAAGTCTCAACATAGAAAATTAATCTCTGTTTCTAAAAATCCTCTTACAAATTTTTAACCAGAGGGTGTTGCAAGATGATAACAATCATACAATTAAGGAACATGAGTATTAATATATAGATGACCATACAAATTTAATTTGAAGAAAAAACTCAAAGAATGTTTTGAAATAAATTACTATAATAACCATGAGATGGTCAAAAATAAAAATAAAAACTGTCATCAAATTAACTAGTTTTCCCTGCTTAATGAATGTATAAATGTTTTCTCATTAGGATTAAGGTTTGTCTTGTGTTTATTCAATAAAATTATTCTTTATGATAAAATAGTTTTTAAAAGATTTTATACTAGTGATAGTCTAATAAAAAAAAGCTGTTGTCAAATTAACTTTTCTGTTTAATGAATGTGTAAGTTAGATCTGTATAAAAGAGATGCAGATTTTTATGGTGGGAAAATCTAAAAAGAAACAAAATAAATGTGAAAATGCCATTTTCAAGTTCTTATGCTAAATTTCTATGTAAAAAAAAAGAAAAACAGATTTCAGTACTGATGCTAAAGTGTTTTTTTGTCTCCAAAGTTTGTTTACTATCAGCAGTATTACTAAACTTTTTTTCTAAAATATGGTAATCCAAAAGCTTAATAATCAGTGCTTTTTTTTAAATTTTTGTTTTCATGTTAATAAATTTTCTATGTTGGAATGCTTGCTTTTTAAATAAAGATTTCAATGGTGATGCTTTGTTTATGTCACCCTAACTTTTCCTACTCTCAAAAGAAAGTACTTAAACTTTAGATTTTAATGTAATTAGTAAAACACAGTTTTATTTGATAACAACAAAATTTTCAAGATTCTATCTGATGAATTAAGAATCTTTGAACATTTAAAATCCTTAATGAATTTTAATGAAACTAAAAATAAATCTTTAAAAAGAACTTTCTCCAACAGGTTTTATTAGTGTTAAATACAGTCTGTTGTATATTTTTATAAAAATTAACTAAAAACTTTGCAAAATAAAACATTAGTTTATTGCAATTTTACCATAAAAACACATTGGAAATAATTATTACTATAAAAAAAGGATTTGAAATCATTTGTTCAATAAAAATGCATTGAAAATGATTTTTACTATAAAAATGCACTGGACAATGATTTTTTTACTACAAAAATGCATTTGAATGGTTTTATTATAAAAATACATTGGGAATGATTTTTCTTTTACTTTATTGCAGTTTTCTTTATGTTGTTCCATGCAGGAAAAGTTTTATTTGAATAAATGAATGAATACAAAAAATAAGAATTTTAAAAACTTTAAAGAAAATTTGAAATCAAATGGTGAGCATCAGATGCCAGAGAAACCCAACTCATTCAGACCCAACAGAGAGACCCAACTCATTCAGACCCAACAGAGAGACCAAACTCATTCAGAATACAAATTATACCACAACACATATTTTAAGAAAATACACAGACACACATAAAAATAACTTCAATTATTTTCTTGGATAAAACGAAATGATTTATTATATTTATGTAAAGAATGAAAATATTTTCTATATAAAATAATTTGCTAAATGAAAAGATGTATTTAGCTGTCTTTTATTCATTGACATAAAAGTTATTTATTTTCAAAGGTAATTTTATTTTTCCATTAAGGATAATAAAATCAATTTGATATCCTTATTTTTCTTTTGTATATGAAATGAAATTATATTTATATTTCAATAAAATTTAAAATTTATGTATTCACTGCAGTTGGATTATGTTCTTTGAGTTTACTCTAACACATTGTTTCTCAACCAGGGTTCTCCAGAACATTAAGGTTCTCCAGAACACTAAGGTTCTCCAGAACACTAAGGTTCTCTAGAACATTAAGGTTCTCCAGAACACTAGGGTTTCTCCAGAAACACTAAGGTTCTCCAGAACACTAGTTCTCCAGAACATTAAGGTTCCACAAAAGTTTCCACAAAAACAAGTGAATAAGCTAATGCACTTTTGACTTTTTATTTAATTTCATATATGTAATATTACTAAACACACCCAATATATCCTTTTATTATTGTAATATAGACATGATCCTATCATGTAATCAAAAATATAACAATCATTGAGAATATATCTAGTAATGAAGTATTATAAACAAACAGTATAAATTCTATTTAGCATTATTGAAAATTTGACAAAGAAGTATTAATTTTTCCTTAAACCAGTTATTTAAAAAATATATACTATGATATTTACCATGTGAACTATGATAGAAATAAAATGAGAAAGATATGGTATATAATTTTGTTTTTGCACAAGGGGTTTCTTGAGACATGTAATTTATTTTAAGAGTTATGTAAGGGAAAAAGATTGAGAAACACTGCTCTAACTGAAGAATTGTAAGGTTGGTGTAATGCTCAAAAATTGTCACATGGCACAAGGCAATGACAAAAGTGGTCAAACACAGCTTTCAAATTTGGTTCCCATGTTTATTGATGTTTAATAGGCTATCAAAATGGTTTTCAAAATCATCTTTCATAGGGAGGTGGAGGAAACTCTTTACATTTTCTGAAAGTTATATTGAAGCCCTTAAAAAGAGAGATGCCTGCCCTGTATCCACAAAGAATTTGCTGAAAATTGCCACAAAGAATCTTGTCCCTGATCTGGTCAAATCTTGAGAGGATAATTTTGATCATTGGGACAGAAACAACAAGTAATGCATGTATAACCAAAGAGATAAGATTTAAGAATTTTTGAGGGATAAAATAGTGTGAATTGCTTCCCTTGGAGTGCTTGGACCCTATGCTGCTGCTGATTGAGAGAAAAGGGTATTTAAGTTGGTTTCTTCAAAAAAGAATTAAGAGAAAGAATTTGTCTACTGAGAAATTTTGTTGGACTTTGCAGATTCCTTTCCGAAAAGTCTCTTCCACTGAAGAGCAGAGTTTTGAGTCTTTGAGAGACTCAGTTGGTTTATTGGTGAAAAAGAAGAAAAAAGAATTGTTCTTCTAAGAGTTTTCCAGAGAATGGTGTTGCTGTATGAAGACTTTGTCCCTCAGAATTATTACTTCTTTTAAGAACTTTATTTGGTAGCCTAGAGGCTATAAATTCAGTCAGGTGACTGGACAAAATTGTAAAAAAGAGAAAAAATAAGAAAGGAAAAAGTGATTTTATATTTTTTACTTTTATTATTTGTGTTTCCTTTTAATTACTTTGTTTTTCAATTTTTTTTTCATTCAATTGTAATTTTGTTATTTTTGTTACTTAAAAGTCTTTGGACTTCAGCAAGAGGAATAATTTTGCAACGCTCCCTTAGCTAATAAATTGTTTCATTTTAAACTTACAGCATTTAATTTTGTTATATTTTTGAGTGACCATTTTGGTTATATTTATTTTTTTGTTTTTAAAGTCGGGGCCCTTTATGACATAGGGTCTTTTGTTTTATTCCGAGAAGTTTCGGGGTAAAATTCCGACAAAGACTCAGACAACAACAAACAGATGATGTGCTCAACAAATATAAATTAAAAATCACAAATATCATCTCTATGTGTAACTTCCTGTTTGTGCAGAGGAGTTAGGTATGTATGTATATATATATATATATATATGTATATATATATATATATATAGCATTTATGTGAGTCAGGTTAAACATGTTAAAATGGGTTTTGTTTCAGGAACTTTCCATTCTTGAATCATTGATTATTTGAATGATTGACAAGATTTTAATGCCATGTCAACATGTCTAGGGCTATTTTATACCTAAAGTTTAAGGAATCATATTCATTGTATATTCATATTTACATTTTTTACATTTTTCATAGTCCTATCAAATCTATTAATAATGGAGTTTTTTTTTTTACTCCTTTAATAGATTTGATGATTTCATGATTTATAGTTCAAACTCTCCAACATTTACTTTTTAACTTCCACCTCCTCAAGCAATATCTTTCAAAAATTTATTTTGCTAGTGCAAATAATTTCTGAACCAATTTTATTTGACCCATAGACAAGACTCTAACAGGTAATACAACTCCAGGGTAGAATGGACCAGTGTGTAATGACAATAAAGGTAGAACTCCACACTCTCCAGATATCCAGAACTAGATCCTGAACATCAGATGCAGTTTAATGTCTTTGCCTATAACTGGACCCTTACTAAGGATGAATCATTACAAATTATGGTCATGTAAGATCAGGAGGAGTGAAGTGTGTTCGTAAATGTCTTTTCAAATTTGAACTCTGTGAAAATGCAGCATGGCACATTTCACAAGAAAATGGTTTCTCTCTTGTGTGTGTTCGCATGTGCGTTTTCAAATGAGAACTCCTAGAAAATGTTGATCCACAGAATTCACAAGTAATGGTTTCTCCCCAGTGTGTGTTTGCACATGTCTTCTCAAACTGGAATGCTTTGAAAATGCTGATCCACACACTTCACAAGAAAATGGTTTCTCTCCAGTGTGTGTTAACATGTGGCTTTTTACATGGGAACTACTAGAAAATGCTGTACCACAGACTTCACAAGAAAATGGTTTTTCTCCAGTGTGTGTTCGCATATGGACTTTTAAATCATAATTCCTTGAAAATGCTGATCCACAGAATTCACAGGAAAATGGCTTCTGTCCAGTGTGCATTTGCATGTGTATTCTCAAAGTGGAACGGTCTGAAAATGCTGATTCACACATTTCACAAGAAAACGGTTTCTCTCCAGTGTGTATTTGCATGTGTCGTTTCAAATGGGAGCTCCGAGAAAATGTTGATTCACAGACTTCACAAGAAAATGGTTTCTCTCCGGTATGTGTTAGCATGTGGCTTTCAAATGTGAATTCCTAGAAAATACAGATCCACAGACTTCACAAGAAAATGGTTTCTCTCTAGTGTGTGTTTGCATGTGGCTTCTTAACCTGGAACTTTCTAAAAATGCTGACCCACAAACTTTGCAAGAAAATGCTTTCTCTTCAATGTGTATCTCCATGACTGTTTTCAATTCTAAATAATGTGAAAAATTCTCAATGGAGATAGGTCAGGTTTCATTGGATTCTCTTTTCCCAGTTGTTCTTTTGAAATATGAATTTAGGCAAAATGTTTATGCAGTGAATTTGAAAGAAAAAATAAATTGTCTTGTGAGTTATAAGTATGCACGTCCCACACACTTAGCAAGAATATATTTTTTCTTTTGTGATTGAATTTGTTTTTTAAGTTTCAAAACTATTGTTGCCAAATACTGTTATCTGTGAAAAATAAAAATTAAAGTATTATTAAAAAAATAAAAATAGGTGATTCATAATTCATTTAGAATTTTATTTCAGTTCACAACAGAATGTCAAATATAATTCATGATAAATCAAAAATAAAATTTTATTCCACTGTTCAACAAATAATGAAATATATATAATGGAACTAGCAAGAATATGGGTGTAAGTATTCAAGTCTTAATGTAATGAAATATATTAAATTAGAAAGACTAACAAAATTAAATAAGAACACATATAAAAAGATTACACTTATTTCAATTATATTCTAATTGGTTTCTATATAAAATTATACATAGAATTGTTTTTAATATGTTTGAGAATAAAACAATATTAGAGATCAATAACACCAAGTAATTAATTATTTATTGTTGGCAGTCTGGGTTGAGTGTTTGAAGAAAAAAAATGCAGGATGAATGTCTGTTTTCCAAGGCATTTTTACTTAGGGATAAAATATGTGTTCTGAAAAAAAAGTGTGTTTGTTATAAAAAGATAACCAACAACACAAGACGAGACAGCCTCAAGATGATCCAGGTATTGCCAGACTTAAAGAACCAGAAAAAATGCCAGTCCAACATCTGATCCAGACTGCCAGACACTGAAAGATCCACCTATTTTGATACATAATAGCAGGGACCCAACCAGAATCTAGTCCAGAGATAAGTAGAACAGTATAAGACAAATATTACAATTTACACACCTACTCCTCTGAATACACACATTTCCAAATGGATTGCACCAGGTCACATATAGAGATTTACCTGCAACTTCATTTCTTTTAATTGAGCTCATAACATCACAGATATCTACATCAGCAACATTAAACTTTAAAAGGATGTGTTACCCAGTGAGATATACTTTCATTGAGTAGGTTGCTAAACATTAAAACTACTATGTTGAATTATTTCAAGTTTTTGAGAAGGAAACCTACTTATTTCTTGCAGGAAATATGTCTAAAAAACATTTGTTTCATTGACCCCTAAAATACGATCATGGACCTATGATTTACTATTTTGCTTGCATTGACCCCCCCCCCAATCTTATATGAAACCCAAGGACCATATGAACCCTAGTTGAAAACCACAGGCTTATAAGCTAAGCCAGCATCTTATATTATTTGGCTTTTTCAGACTATTGTCCTCATCTCTATTGTTCCAGCCAATGTGCCCTATGGCCTTCTTCAGGTGTTTCTTTTCAAACTTGAGAACCTTCTATTCGAACTTAGGAACTTTCTTCAATGTTGGGAACCTTCTTGTCATTAATTGTGAGCCTTCACTGAACTTCAAACCAAACCCTTTATTCAATCCACCAGGGTAGACTGTTCTCATTCCATTAACCATGACAAGTGTTAAGCTATGTTAAGTATTCTATGTTTTATAGTCCTTGGCCAGGATTGAACCTGCAACCTACAGATGATTGTCAGAACTGTATTAACTTGACCCTTATATCTGTTGTCCAACTGAAAAATTCAGAGCAAATTTTTTGAACTTATAAACCTAATGTTCTTTTTACCTTGAATATTTACATTTATACTTATGTATGATTTTTTACCTTGACTCATATTTATGTTTGTTTTTTTTAAAAATCAGTTAATGTCTGATTGCAGTTGCTTAAATGGTCACCCATCTAAGAAAGAGATATGGATTTTCAAACAATTATGTGAGGTGTATCCACTGAATTCTTATTTCTTATGAGTGTCGCCACTTCAGCCAAATAATGGACCATTCTGTTTTTATTATAAAGCAAGAAAGGGGAGGAAAAGGACATGCTACACAGAAAACATATAGGTTGTGAGTTCAATTTGTAGTCAGGCAAGACAATTCACTTTACCTCCTGCCTACACATTGAGCTCAAAATTTAAACCAACATTTAAAACCATGGGATTATATTGGTACTTGTTTACTTTGGTCCCATGAGGATTGCGGATGAGATCACAGTTTGAAATGTGTTTACTTTAAATCAGTAATTCAGGTAACAGTTAAACTTATTTTCCAGAAAAAATATATTTTCATCATTGTCTACTGAACATCAGGAGACATTTTAACATTTCCAGATATAATTTTAATAAAATACATACACCAATAAATATGGATTGTGAAACAATTATAATGTAAGATTGATTTTTATTAAAGTAATCACTTAATTAGGTAATTAATTTCAATTGTTACTGGACATCAACTTCATAAAACTTTTGATATTTAACTTTGACACACAAATAATTTAATTGGTCTTTAAATGATTGTAAATTAAAACAACATTCATACAATTAAGGCACATGAGTATTGATATATAGATGATCTTACAAATTTAATTGGAAGAAAAAACTCAAAGAATGTTTTGAAATAAATTCCTATAATAATCAAGAGATAGTCTAAAAGAAAAAAAAAACAACTTTTGTCAAATTAACTAGTTTTTCTCGTTTAATGAATGTGTAATTGTTTTCTCATTTGGGTTCGTTTTATATTTATTTAATAAAATTATTGTTTATAATAAAATAGTTTTCAAAGATTCCAAGGAAATTTAATTGGAGCAGGAAAATTGATATCAATTAAATATTAAAATGAATTAAAAAAAAAAAAAAATCAATTTCAAAAAAATTTCAGATATATTTAAATTTAGGCACTGGCAAAATGAGCCTAAAATGCGTTTTTGACAAAATGACGTTAGCCCCCCTCCCTACAGAAAATAATTTACCAAAAATCAGGGAATTATTGGATTTAATGAAATTTTTTCAGTGTTTTTTATCAATTTAAGGTCAAACTTTGTCTAAATCGATAAGTAAAAACATAATCCATCATTAAAAAAAGAAAAATATTATTACATATGCAGTTTATTTAATAGATTTAAAACGATTTGTTTTGGTCAATTTCGACGCAATCTGCCATTCTGTCTATTTTTCAAGGGTTTTACATGCTTGTTTTACAATTTTTAATGTAACATTTGCGATTGCAAAAATTTACCAAAAATCAGGTAATTATCTGATTTTAATGAAATTTTTCAGTATTGATTTATCAATTAATGCATTTTATAATGCATCAGTTATTTTATTTCCAACTTAATTTAGTATATTTGCTATGAAAAATTTAATACATAAAATTCATTTAAAATGTGAAAATCCTGATGTTAAGTTTAAAATGTTATATTTTTAGATTCTAAAA